>BGNK01001789.1:30101-104272 GCA_003297005.1 Symbiodinium sp. clade A Y106
CCCCCCCACCCCTCCAGCGAGTAAGAAATTGAAGCTGGGAATGTGACTTGGGCAGCGGCATACAGGGTTTTTTGGGTAGGTCAATTGTGGCCGCGTCTAGGTTTAGGGTTATGGTACTTCTGTTCGTTACCTGCGGCTTTGAAGCTTGGGTTTGGGTTCAGGGTGGGTACATCGCCAAGGTCAGCGTTGCCACTACGGTGCTTGCCAAGCTTGTGCCCTGCTTTCGTTTTCAACTCATGCGGAGGCCGAGGCGTTTGACGAAACGATTGCGGAAGCTGCTCGCCACACTCAAGGCAAGCAAACAGAGATGCTCCTAATGTTGGAAGCGGTGCCATTCAATGCAGACCGTGTTTTCTCATGGTGCGTTTGACCAAACTCGTTGAAGGATTGACAAAACTAGTTGTCGGAGGGCCCATGCCCATGCCCTAAACCCTAAAGCCGTGGCACATGAATGCGGTTTGAGGTTTAGGTGTTTCAGAGTAGGGAGACCCTGACCCACTCTTATACCGGATCAGAGGCTTGGGAAGTGCCGTTGGTGCTCCCAACCCCAGTTGGGGTACTACGATACTTATGACCCGACTGACTAAGTCTGAACCCTAAACGGCCCTAAACCCTACACCCTTACAGGATAATTGAGCACCCTTGCATCCAGGCGGCTAATGAAGATGCCCACGCCTGAGCAGCTCACAGGGGTCAGGGCATAGCAGCTCTTCAGGCGGAAGGCGCAGGGAACTCATAAAGTGGAAGGAGGTTGGACTATCATGAAGCTGATGTTCTTTTGCGATAAAGTAAAAGCTATCCTAGCACGTATCGTTGCCCGCATTTACCGAGGCTGCAACTCCGCCCTGGGAGAGCGACGGTTCAGGGTTTAGGCTTTAGGTATTGGTTTTCAGTAGGGTGAGACCAGGGTGTATGATCTCACTCTTCCGGCTTAAGGTTTAGCCGCTTAGCCTGAAGTCTCAAGCTAACACTGCACAGACACCCTTAACCCTACACCGCTACGAACCTCTAAAGGAACGCTGAATTGAATCCTTACAGAAATTCTTAACGGAATCCTGAAAGGCAGCCTCAATTGAATCCTTGAAGGAACCCTACAGGAATCCACAAGGAACCCAAAGCCTTGCGAACGCCGGATCCTCAAGCTTTGCCCAAGGCGCGGCCCGCGGGCGTGGAGGACAAGTAGGCGAGATCTGCGTCCTCGTCGTAGGGTTTAGGGCTTAGGGCTCGGGGTTTAGGGTTTGGGGTCAGGGTTTTGGGTTTAGGGCTTGGGGATTGCGGGTTTAGGGATGTTTAGGGCTTAGAGGTTTACGGTCTCGGTTTTGATCCGTGTCCTCGTCTCCGGCCTCCAGCAAAGAGGCTGCCAGCCTCAGGGACGTTGTTGCACGCTGGTGATTGTGACTAATGTAGGGGCCTTAATAATTGGAGTAGGGTTTGGTGTATATTAAACTATACTATCTATACTTATACTAAGGAAATTTAGGCTCCTACATTATTGCGATCTTAAGGGGGCTTATGGCTCTTGCTCCGATTTCACTACTGGGTTTTCCATGTGTGCGTGTTGGGCCTTGGGGCTGTGCAGGGGGATTGCGTTGCTTGTGAAGGTGCCTATTTGTGTCCGGTGTCCAGTTCCGGGGCCAAGCTTGAGTCCACACGACACGAGACCGCTGGGATGGAAAGCTGCGTGGAACTTCGGAGCAAGAGACTTCAAGAAGATTGCCAGCCTTTCTCAAAGTTCACAGCCGTGATTTTTCAGTGTTCCGAGCCTCTATTTTGGTCTGCAGGGCCGACTCTAGGTCTACTGCAAAGCCTGACACTCTCTCCGGAAACCCCACGCCATCAATACCTGGGAAGACCTCCTCCAGGAAGTGTATGTGTTTAGGGGTAACCAGCAAGAGTTGTACCGATGCCTTCTCTGATGGGAGTTTCCGAAAACTAGGGGTACCTTATATACTTTGGGGTCCTTATAATAGCGATCCTACTATTTAGAGTACTATATTAGGGTCCCCTCTTTTCGGAAACTCCCACATTGTGGCTTCGAAAACCCCACTAACGCACCCGAAGTGGCGGCTTCGCCGGCTCGATCTCTTTTGGGAAAGCCACCTGTTGGCTTCAACACGGCTTTGAGGTGCACTGCAATTCCGCGGTTTCAGCAGATGGGGCAAGTGCGCCCTAGCATGTTATTCTTGTTCGTAGTACTGCCTTTTTCTCTTCAGGGCTGCACGAGAGTCCTGGTTCGGAACAGAAGCACCAAGCCCGAGGGTTTAGGGTTCAGGGTTGAAGAGTTACCACTACTATCCCGTAATTAGGGTTCCTTACTCTTCTTATACTCTAGTTAACTATTAACACCCAAGACCCAAGACCATGTTCTAAGTGTTGAGGCCCATGTATCTAGCTCTGGAGTCGTCTTACACATACGGAGTGAGGCGTTAAGGCTGGTCTGGCGGCCGGGGGATTCCAAGCACATGCTTCTAGGGGGCCTAGGACTGTTAACACTTCCTTAACCCTGAAGAACCTACCTTTTTAGGGTTCCTTCTTATGATTTCCTTACATGAGTCCTTAAAAAAGGTAGGTTATTCAGGGCTAAGGTTATTATTTAGGGCTTTTAGGGCGTCGGGCCTTTTGGGGTTGAGGGTGTTTCGACACGCACACTCGCCCTCGCAAGCACGGCTTGAAGGTCTGAGATTGCTCAGGTTGTTTAGGGTTTAAGGCCCAGGGTTAAGGGCTTGGGGGTTTTAGGGTACAGGGTTAAGTGGGATAAGTCTTTGTAAGTGAGCCTAACAGGCTCCGGAAAATCTCGAAACCGCACAAGTTGAAGCAGGACATCTTCGCCAGATTTCGCCATTTAAGTAATCCTATACAAAACGTGTCCCTCCCCAAAAAAAACAACAGCACCAGCGCGGAACCAGAAAAAGAATGCTACATTGCAGGATCCTTTTTCACACACCACAAAAAACGGAGCCCCTAAAATGAAGGAAACCCCATACCTATCTGAAACGACTGGTCTTCAAACCCCAAGTGCCCCAAACCCAAGAACCGAGTCTCGAACAAGTGTGGAATGATTTATACAACCCTTATGGACCCCTCAACCTCAACACCCTAAAGCCCAAAGCCGCACTCGGCTCAAAGCCAAAAAGGAGAGTTCGCGTCCCAACCTAAAAAATGTGCAGCCCAGCAGCCTGCGACCATGATTCGTTGTTGCTGAAAACCTTGCATTCCCGCTTTATGGTTCAGGGCGGATGGGCCTTTTCTACGTTTGGGCTTGGAGACTTCAAGTTTAGCTTAGGATCTGGGGTCAATGAGGGCTGTCCTGTCGATGATTTCTTTTGCCGACGGTGAAGATTCTTGGCCCAGATTGGGCACCCAATCCGGCAGGTCTAAGTTTGTCCCCACACCCTTAACCCCCTAACCCTACGCCCTGAACCCTTTTTTGGGCACGGACTGCATTGCACTAAGCCCGGAATCCCTTCAGCCAAGCTTCAGAAGCCAGCACTTTTGGCTGAACCCTAAACACCCAAATCCCATCCCCTGAGATGCCTCACTTAACCCACCCCCGAAGCCGAAGTCCTACTCTTGTCAGGGCGAGACCTACAACACCAAAACAAGATGAACAAGACGTGCGCATGGGTAGTTGTCAAAATTACGGTCCCTTTTTGGGTACCCGAAATAACAGGTGCCGTAATATAATAGGGACCCACAAAGGGACAATAATTTTGACAACCACCCACCTGAAAATGAACGACAACGATTGCTCACAACGAAGTATCAACCGGGACGGTATGTTCCAAACTGCACTGTTGATAGTGTAATTGCCAGGTGCTGTTGCAACTTGCTTGCGATATCATCATTCAAACGTTGGTCTTTGTTGTGGTCATTAAGCGGCCACCTTCTACCAATTCTATTCTGCTAATATTGCCATTGCTGTTGACAACCACAGCCAATGTTGCGACAAGGTTGCCGTTGTCAGCACATATCTCCACTCCGCTTTTCACTTCTCTGCATCCAACACTAGAGACATGACTTGAAGGACCAAGCCCCAAAAACCTTCGAATGCTTCTTTCTTCAGTGCTAAACCCCCTGCAGTATCCACAATCCCTAAACCCTAAACTCTGAGCCATGCCTGGGCGAGGTTGCGCAGCAACGTGGAGGGTGGGATCACTCTCAGAATGCCTGGGCCAAACATTTAGGCAGAGGGCTTTTGAAATTAGGTGTTTACATTTCCTTAAATCCCTTTTGACCGAGGTTTTTTGGGGTTAGCGAGCCAGGGTGCGGAATTCTTGGGTTTAAGAGGAAAGGGCTTGGGGGAGTTGGGGGCTTTGAAAGTCCTCGGACAGCATACATTCGGTGGGTGTACGGGGGCTAGACGGACGGTCAATGAAAGACCAGTCGCCACCGTCAGCAGACAAGAAGGCAGCTAAATTAGCTAGCAAGGCTTGGACTTAGGGCTTCAGTGTAAAGTTAGGGAAGTACCAACAGACTGATATGGAGGCACGGCAAGGCACGGACGTGGTATCCAATACCACGGCACTACTTAGTAATTGTAAACGTCTGCCCTGCAGTTTAAAAAATACAAGGGTTTCAAATGGTTTTTGAAAATGGCGGGGGCGGCCGTATGTAGGGGTCCTGGCAATACGGATGGGCGTCTACATTATTTCTGCACATCTCATACCAACGTATCGCATCTCCAAAGGCCTCTTCTCCTTAAGCCAAAGCTCCAACACTTGGGGCTTAGTCCCTAAACCCTAAACCCTAAGCCCTAAACCCTTAGGACCACAGGGCCCCGAAACACCGAAGCCCGAAACCCAAAAACGCCATTTAGAAGGCCCGGCCGAGGAGCCGGGGGTCGACCTGATCGTCGGGATCTTCATAAGGTATAAGCCATCATTTCGCTCCTGGTTTAGGGGTTTAGGGTTTAGGGTTTAGACTTTAGGGTTTAGAGTTTAGGGAAGTAGGGTTTAGGGAAGTAGGGTTTAGGAAGTAGGGTTTAGGGAAGTAGGGTGCGGGGGCGGGAGGGGAGGAAGGGGAGGGTGAGCCTCAGAATTCAACGGCTCAGGATTCAGGAGTTCTTATTTCCCTGCCCCTTGTCTGGGGCTTAGGGTTCAGGCGTTATGTCCTGGAGGTGTCATAGCTTCAGGTCCACAGCTGGAACTTCCCTGGTGAAGGCTTCGCCAGGTTCAGTATTCAGCATCCCTGACAACTCCGCGGCAAAGCCCAAACAGCAACACAAACAACCTAAACAAACAGACAACTATAACAACAGCACGAATTACAACCTGAGCCCAAAGCCCTAGCTCCACAGGGCTATCACCAAGTTCAACAATCACACAAAAGGCGCGGACTTTCCGCCAACCAACAGAACGGATCAGTCGGATTCGGAAACGAATGCCAGCAAACAGACCAAGTATGCCAAGTCAAGTACCTCTTTCAACTTAAGAAACTCCCCATGTGCAGTGAAGCTCAAATCCTGAAGCCGTGCTTCAAGTGGATAGCATTGATGCCAACCTCCCGGGGTCGCAAATACGCCACTGAAAACACCACCCCCGAGCCCTACATTGTCGAACACCATCGACCCTGAACATCTCGGAGCCACTAGAACCCTCAACCTCTGAACCCCTAAGCCTAACTCCTCTTCTTATTCTTTGAACTGTTACTGTTAAACACCGAAAAACCATTGCCGTGACACCCGAAGCCTGAGAATCGCAAAACAGAAAACGCTCAGAGCCGAAACTCAAAAACAAGCCTCCGCAAATCCGAAGCCCTAAACCTGGAAGAAGCCAGCGACGGTCCTCATCTGAGTCCTTGGTGTCTTCACTCTTGCTTTGATTGGGCTTAGGCTTTTACGGTTTGGGGTTTGGGCCAGAGATTGTTCGCGGGCCCTTTTCCTTTGCCGAAGAGTCCGAATCCCAAAGGTCGGCCAAACCCTAAGCCCTAAACCCTGGGCTCTACTTCTCGGCACGGTTCTGACAGACCGTTCCGCAGAACACTGAATCCTGGAGCAGCCCCGGCTTCACGAACTCAACACGGCCCCATAAGGGGTCCGTAAAGGGACTATAGGGTTGGAGGGTTTAGCGGGTTTTTTCACTCCTGCATGCAAAGCCCTGGCTCAATTCGGAAAAGCCTTGGGGGTTTAGGGTTTATCGTATATGGGAGTTTCCGAAAATAAGGGGTACCTTATTTTAGGGTCCTTATCATAGGTATCCTACTATTTAGGGTACTATATTAGGGTCCCCTATTTTCGGAAACTCCCATATGAAATAAGGATCCTACAATGCTACTTCGGAACTCTCATGTGTCTCGGAGGCTCGATTTCAGGACTCGCGCCGGATGCTGCGATGGTAGTGCCGGAGATCTCTCCTCGGTTAGCGTTTGGCCTAACCAATCCCCTATACCCTAAACCAGCCTGAAACCCTAACTTACAACCTGAATCCCTGAACTTTTATAAGCTTGAAGTCTTCAACTTTGGAAAGCCTGATGCAGTTTCGCTCTTTGTGCGGCGAAGAGCTTCGAGAGCTTCCTGAAAGAGTTGGAAAGCTGGGCGCTTTGCTTGATGGGCTGAATAAAGGGCCTTAATAATCAGAATAGGGTTTTGGGGCCCATTATACTATTTTCATAATAAGGAACCACCAATATAGTATAGGTACTTATTGAGGCCCCCATACTACAGTACCCTTATACATCCCTTATAGTAGCCCTTATAGTCCCCTTTAAAGGAACCCTTAACTATTAAGCCTCAAAGTTTTAGGGTCTCGACTCCGGCAACGGAACCTCCCCGACGACTGCCCCCTCTGAACGAGATTGTTCGGTTTAGGGTTTCGGGTGTAGAGCCAGCGTGGCCGTAGTACTAGAGAGCCTGTCCTAAACCCAAGGCACAAGCCCAAAACCGAAGCTCTCAAATGCCAGCGACGTCGCCAAGCATGCAACACTTGAACGGACATCAGCTATCAACCAAGCATGCCACAGGCAGGAACCCTCAACCAAACACAAGTACTTATAATTCACCAGCGAATTCCAACCAACCCAAAGCCCAAATCATGTTGACCCAGATCCCTCGTCATGCTGCTAGGCGTGACAAATCCAGGCGTGCTCCAGCACTAGTAGTCGCCGCCGTCGTGATAGCAGTGGTCGTCATAATCGTCATCGTCGTCGTAGTGGTAGTTGTTGTCGTCGTCGTAGCGGTAGTTGTTCTTGTTGTCGTCGTAGTCGTAGTGGTAGTCGTGGTCGTGGTCGTGCTAGTGGTACTAGTAGTAGTAGTAGTACCACTACTACTACTACTACTACTACTACTACTACTACTACTACTAAGTAGTAGTCGTAGTCGTAGTCGTAGTCGTAGTCGCAGTCGTCGATGTAGCAGTAGCAGTAGCAGTGGTAGTGGTAGTGGTAGGTCTAGTGTTGTAGTAGTGGTAGTAGTGGTACTAGTAGTCGTCGTCGTAGTAGTAGTAGGTGGTCGTACTAGTAGCAGATTTCGTCGTCGTCGTAGTCGTAGTAGTCATAGTCGTAGTCGCAGTCGCGGTCGCAGTCGCAGTCGCAGTCGCAGTAGTAGTAGCAGTCGTCGTCGTCGTCGTAGTACTAGTACTAGTAGTCATAGTAGTAGTAGCAGTAGTAGTAGAAGTAGTAGTAGCAGCAGTAGTAGGTCGTGGTAGCAACAGTAGTAGTAGTAGTAGTAGTAGCAGCAGCAGCAGTTGTAGTAGTTG
This sequence comes from Symbiodinium sp. clade A Y106, assembly GCA_003297005.1. Classification (NCBI taxonomy): domain Eukaryota; class Dinophyceae; order Suessiales; family Symbiodiniaceae; genus Symbiodinium; species Symbiodinium sp. clade A. The sequence goes on from BGNK01001789.1 coordinate 37,793, forward strand.
CTGTGGATGTTGTTTTAGTTTTGCCAATCACATGCCACACTTGCAGCTAATACGAGTGCTAGTACTAGTATGCAGCGGTAGCGGCAGCAGGAGTGCTACTAGTAGGAGTAGTAGTAGTAGTAGCAGTAGTAGCAGTAGTAGCAGTAGTAGCAGTAGTAGAAGTAGTAGTAGTAGTAGTAGTAGAAGTAGTAGAAGTAGTAGAAGTAGTAGAAGTAGTAGAAGTAGTAGAAGTAGTAGAAGTAGAAGTCGAAGTACAAGTAGAAGTAGAATCAGAAGTAGAAAAAGAAGCAGCAGTAGGAGGAGGAGTAGAAGTAGGAGCCAATGTCGTCGTCCAAGCCAGCGCCCAAGGCTCGTCTGAAGTTCTCAGTGGTGGACGCCGAGTTCGTAGGTGAGACCGGGCACTGGTGCGCCTTTCGGCTTACATAGTGTTATTGGCGTACGGCTTAGTGTTGGTGGTGTCGGGCGCGAAGGGTAAGAAGCAGAGATATGCAGGAATGCAGGAGCAAGGCACGTGATAGCCCAATTTCATGTGCGACGTATGACTGCGACTGCTTCTCTAGCTCCAGAGGAGCTCAAGAAGTAGTAAATGCAGCTTACCTATCAACCTTAACAGTACATCACCTACTGCCTAAACGGAAATGACTGTCTTCCCTGGCCTGATGTTTGGTGATAACTTTGTTTCCGTCTTCCGGTTTTGATCACAAGTTTCCGTGATTTCAAGTCTCTCTAAACCCTGGAGGTTTGAGACACCCTTACAAGTGGGAACCCAAGCCGCGGCAGACATTTGTCGGAGCCTCCACAACATAACCCATCAGACCGCCTCAGGATGAACTTGCCTTGCTCTGTTCGCCTCCTTTGTTCTCAAATGAGGCCGGAACACAAAGCGATCCGAAAACGAAACTTGAAATCCCAACACCCCAACCCCTGCTTGCAGGCCTAAACCCTGAATTGCAGACCTGGAGACTTCTGCCACCAAAACACTTCGGGGTTTTTGGGCGTAACGGGGGATCTGGATCCAGATTCAGGTTTCGCAGGATGAGGGTTTGGGGCTTGGTGTAATTGTTTTTGGGGCTCTCGGTTCCTCAGGTGCTGAGTACCCTAGCCCTCAAAAGGTTAACCTTTCGAATTATAGTAGGGTTGTATAAAGCCCAAAAGGTTAAAGGTTACCTACTCAGCCCCTTAAGTTCAGAAGGCTTCAGATTTTCAGGGGCATGCGCTGATTTGGGGCGAAGGCTTCATGGTAGCAACGAGCTCTTACACTGCCAGCCTCTTCCGGCCCGTGTTCAGGCCGTGTGAACATCCTCGAACCTAAACACAGGATGGCAAACCGCCATTGATCCCCAAACACTCTCCGACCTGAGGAACGGCCAGTCGCACGGGCAGCCCAGCAGGCAGAGACAAAGAGTTCGATCGCGACATGATCTCGCGCGCGCAGAGACCAGCGAACCCTAACAATCTTGCACATGCTGGTGTGACTGACAGCCGTGTGAATCGTGATTGGCCTGCTCTTGTGGTGGTGGTAGTGGTAGGCGTTGCAGTTGCAGCAGTATCACCAGTAGCGGTAGCAGTAGCAGTGGCCTCAGCCGTAGGGTTCCTACTGCCCACAGAGAGTGCTCAACACGACGTCACAGCATCCATGCTTGAAGTGACTCCTTAGCTCTTGCTCACTAATCCCAAAGCATAGCCCGCCGGGCTTGAGACAAGTCTCGCACAGGCAACTTGGGATTATGCTGTGCATGAGGGTTTGCTTGAAGACACAGATCTCACTGTAAGAAATTATTGAAGTCAGAGGTCTCAAGGACAAACTCACTCCAATGTATTGGGTGAAAGCATAGAATATTTCACGGGAGTTTCAGCACATAGGCGGCATTGTAATCGAAGCCTATGTAGTGGGATCCTGATTGTATGGACCCCAAAAGCCCTTTTTAGCACAAGACCCCTAGTTTTCACCAAAGAAGCTCCCGGCTTCGATTCAGTCTTCTGGTTTTGGTACTTTTTGTGGTCTAGGTTAAGGGTTTACACTCTCGCAACTCGGACTTGCCAGAAGAGGTTAAGGGTTTCAGGTTCTGTGAGTTTAAAGTTTAGGTGTCGGGGCCTGCGCGATCATGCAGGCTTGACAACCTTGTGAGAAGACTCGCAGCATTCACAGCGACTGTTGCCAATATCAGCACGAGTATACGTACAATTATTAGTGTTCTCGCGTTTCTCACATCATCTCTGGTCATTCCCATTGCCGTCATCACAACAAAAAAAGTGTCTCCAAGAAGGTTGTGCAAGATATATCAGCCTGGTCAAGAGTTTCAGCGAAATACAACCGTCACGACCTGTCACGACATCTGCACTACAGGCCAACAAGCGCTCGTCACATCCTCTTCGCACACATCAGATGGAAGGCAAAGGCGAGGAGTGCACCCCTGGGGTTCGGGATACGGTCGGGTCTTGATGCTGAGAAGTATCGCGGAGACATGCATCAGAACGATGAGGGCGAATGTTATGATCGGCACGGCTGCTGTTTTCACGAATTCTGGAATGACCGGCGTGGATGGACTGAAACTGGCCGCTATCCAGGCACAATAAACTCTGCAGTGACACGAGGTCAAAAGCAGCAAAGCGGAACAGAACGATGTGGGGCCACGACAAACCCTGCATAGTGACCTTAATTATCACAATAAGGCTCTGGGATCTACTATGCTAATAGCAGCAATTATAACTACTGCTGGTGTGAACCAGCAGGCACAGAAGCAGAAGCTACTAGTGGGGTAGCTAATCCCCTAGCAGAGTCTTCCCAACTGCCCATGCCTCACACAATCGCGGAAAGCAAGAAGTCAGAGACTTGAGTAAAGATTGGCACCTATGTTGATGCATGTACACATGTGTTTAATATGCATTGCTCAAGGCTGTACTGTTCGGGCCTAAAGAGCAAGAAAAGGAAAAATGAACATGTACACATGACAAGCACTGCAAAGGTGGCATGCACTTCAGCACTCCTCCTTCGCAGCCCCGCCAAGGAGTTGCGACCTACTTACATGGCTGTTTCAACAATACTTTTATCGCATACCGCGGTGCATCGCTGACTGAATACCATCCCTCCCGGGAGGTGGGGATGGATGTGTTGTGGTGCCATAGCCCTGCCCAAGCGTTGGGCTCATAACCTGCTGGTGTGAACCAGCAGGCACAGAAGCAGAAGCTACTAGTGGTAGCTAATCCCCTAGCAGAGTCTTCCCAACTGCCCATGCCTCACACAATCGCGGAGGTTTTACACGCAAGCAAGAAGTCAGAGACTTGAGTAAAGATTGGCACCTATGTTGATGCACGTACACATGTGTTTAAAATGCATTGCTCAAGGCTGTACTGTTCGGGCCTAAAGGGCAAGAAAAGGAAAAATTAACATGTACACATGACAAGCACGGCAAAGGTGGCATGCACTTCAGCAATAACAATAACAAAAATAGCTATAATAGCAATACCAATAAAAAAAAAAAAAAAAAAAAAACAATGCCAGTAATTAATGCTAATAAGAATAAAAACGACAAGGAAGCCTAGGGGATGCCCTCAATGATTGCTCAGGCTTCTATATGAAACCCTCCCGAGATTAACACGGCCGCCTTACTAACTAGAACAGGGCCTTGGGTCCCATACCATACTTAAAATGATAGCAAAGAACTTTAAGGAATGGTACCAAATCATAACAACGAACATGAAGGAATAAAACTAAAAATAACCGCGAACTTTGAGGAATAATATCCATCTCGGGAAATCTTCCGAGCCCATAGAGTTCCATGTGGGGGGTTTCGAAAATAGGGGACCCTAATATAGTACCCTAAATAGTAGGATCCTTATTATAAGGACCCCAAAATAAGGTACCCCTAAACCCTAAGCCCTTATAGATCCCCGTATCGAACCCTGCAAGGAACCCTAGGACACCAAAATACCTTAATTTTCCGAAACTCCCATGTGGCACTGATCCCACACGCTCACCTCGTTTCGGCGATCCTCTGGGTCCTCGAGCTCCTCGCCTGACTCCTGGCCCTCTTCCACGTCCTGGCGGGTTTAGGGTTTAGGGCTTTTTGGGTTTAGGGTCGTCCTGGCTGTCTTTCGGGGGTGAGAAAAGTTAAAGGTCTTGAAGTGTAGGATTTAAAGTTCAGGGTGTATTTAGCATTGATAGAGTCTAAAGTTTAGGATCTGAGGTTTAGGGCTGGAGTTCAAGGCTCAGGGTCTAGGATCCAAAATCTATTCGAACTTAGGGTTTCGGACTCGGAGTTCAGGGTTTATATAGGGTCTAGGGCTTCAAGCGTAGGAGTTTTGAGTTTAGGGTTTCGGGTCTAGGACTTAGGGTTTAGGGGTTAGAGCTCCTAGACTGTCCATGTCGTCATAGGATTACAGGGTTGATGGGGGTGTAGGCTCTCCCCTCAATAATTGGTAGTGGGACATACATATATATATATATATGGGTGGTTGTCAAAATTAGGGTCCCTTTTGGGGTACGGTACCCTAAATAATAGGTGCCGTATTATGATAGGGACCCAAACAGGGACCCTAATTTTGACAACTACCCATATATATATATATATACATACTATGTCATAGGGCCGGAGGCTTACAGGGCTTATGGAAGTCAAGGGGCCGGCAACTACAAGATTATGGGGGGAGTCTATAGGTAGTTCTCTAAATAAGGGTCCCTGTTTTAGTGCGGCACCCTTATGAAGAGGACCCTAAAATGGGACCCTTTTGCATCCAGGCCTCTTCGAACTGCCGGGTACCCCTAAATGGACCCTAACTTAGAGAACTAATATAGGGGCCTTAATAACTAGAGTAGGGTTTTGGGGCCCATTATACTAGAATTATGATAAGGATCCCCAAAATAGTATAGGTATTTATTTAGGCCCCTATATTGCGCATATAAACCCCAGAAACTTAGTTGCTGAGTTCATAAGCCCCAAAAAGTGTACACTTTCAGTTTTATAGTGGGTACGATTATCCCCAAAAAGTGTAAAGTGTATCCACTCAGCTACTAAGAAAAAGGCTGAAAGATACCAACTCAGCTACGACCCAACACCGAAACCCCGAGTCTCGGATCAGTTCTTGGGGGCAGCCTCGGGTTCGGAGAAGGATGCCTTTATGGCTAAGGGCTTAGGGGTTTAGGGGGCTTAGGGGTTTCGACGCTCACACTCGCACACAGCAGGCAAGGCTCCACATAGTCCAGCGTATCTCCAGGGTTTAGGGGTTAGGGATTTAGGGGTTTAGGGGTTAGGGATTTAGGGATTTAGGGGTTTAGGTGTTAGGGATTTAGGGGTTTAGGGGTTTAGGTGTTTAGTAGGGTTTAGGGGTTTAAGGGTTTTCGACACTCACACTCGCACAAGGCAGGCAAGGCTCCGGCTTGGGGCTTGGGGTTTACGGTTTAGGGGTTTAGGGGTTTAGGGGTTTGGGGTTTGGGGTTTTTTTAATGTGGGGGCTTCGGGGTTCGGGGATTCCGGATCTTGGGTGTCACGCTAGAGGGGGTGGCAGCTAAGGTTGACGGTTGGGGTTTAGGGCAACAGCTCAAGATACGCTTGCAGCAAGGACATTCAATTACACCAACAGTGTTGACAGGTAGTTATGGTAATCCCAAATCCTAAATGCAAAGAATGATAATTCCATGAGTCATCCATGGGCGCTTCCCGAGAGCGCTTTGCTAGCAGGGTTTAGGGTTTAATTAGGGTCAACTGGAAAGGAGCTCAACATGCCTTGAATCCCTTACGTGCCCAATGCCGAAAGCTACTACCAGTAACATCTGCTAACCAGCGACACTCCCGCTTCTGAGAACACTATCCTGCCCCATCTGCTGGGGCAAACTACTCCTGGTCTATGACCGTTTAGAGTTTTGAGCCTAGCCCTGCATCAGTTCGACCCTGCACAGCACAACCATCTGGACAACACAAATTCTAGGCAAAACATGATTGGACCACATGCAGCATCGTGGCAGAGCCGCATCTTTTGCAACGTGCCCGCCTACAAAGTACTTCCGAGCACATGCACGCTTGAGATCCGACCGAGTGTTGAACGTTCTAGAGATTTCTTTCAGTTGCTACACCCGGTTCATGAAATTTCCTCATCTTCAGGAACTGCTGCGGGTTTAGGGTGAAAGTCCCGAACCCAAAACACGAAGCCGTAGCCGTAGTCTTCCATCTATACATTCGGGAACGGTCGGGGTCGTGGGGCACGAAGTTCCGTAGGTTTCCAGATGTCTCTAGTGAATGGTACCGATAGAACTCTGCTGCAGATTCTCAGCGGACTGTCCCATCCCCATTAATGTAGGAACGTGATTAAGAAACCCTGGATCTTTATTGGGGTTCCTTATGTGAATCCTACTATTTGGGGGTTATAGGGCCAGGGTTTGTTAATCAGGTTCCTACATTACTCTTAGCATGCACTCCTTTGTATTTGGGGCAATCTAGAGCAGCATCTCGAAAGCCCCAAACTTCGACCCTAATATAAAGGCCTTAATATTTAGAATAGGGTTTTGGGGCCCATCATACTATAATTAGAATAAGGAACCCCAAAGTAGTACAGGTAATTACTAAGGCCCCTATAGTAAGAGTATCAGTGGTTTGGCACTGTGCAGCTTCGACACTCGGCGCTCCAAGCAAGCAAGGCCTATAGCACAGGCCATCACAATTAGAATGAGGGTTTGTTTTTTGTTTTTAGAGTTTTGGGGTTTACGGTTTAGGGTTGGGGAGCACTTATTGTTAAATAGATAGGGACGAGTCATAAAGGGATATGGTATGGAGTCAAACATGAATTGCATCCTTGCCAGTTCCACTTCGCGGGCACCGGGCTAGGACAGCCGGCTAGGTTACAGGGTCACTTCTGGACGCAGGCGCTGTCCAAACTGGCTTGGCCACTGTAATGCCGTTTAAACCCTGTAAACATGTGTAAGTCCCTGCGAAACACTACAGCAATCGAAACGCCATCACACCATCTTATAAAAGAAAACCTATGGAGCGCTATGGCGCCCAATGAAACCCTGGAGAGCCCTAAGCCCGTTGAAACCCTCTAAGCACCATTTATGCATCACGGACCTTTTGCTTCACCTCCCCACATCATCGACCTGATACAAAACCCTCCTGTTTCGGCATTCAGAGTTTTAGGTTTGGGGTTCCTATAAGGATATACCGACGCTTTGAAACTCGGCAAGAACCCGATGAGCAGTGTGGCAACGAAGCGTCCAGATGTCCCGATTCCTTGTCTTCTGGTCTGTCCTGTGATTTTCAGATTCTTCAGTTCATCTTCGTTAGCGCCCCTTAACATGCTTCTACTGTAACATACCCCAAAACTCTATTCCAGACAAAAACCCCTACACATTTTATTGCGCCTCAATCCTGAACCCGGGAGGATCCTTCAAATGAAGGACCCCACGTGCGCGAATTCCAATTCGTGCTGCAAAATTGCAGGCATGCAGAGAGAACATATGCTGGGCGTAGATTTGTTGGTGGCTTAGGGTCCCGAAGGCCTTCTACCCGAAATTCCTAAATCTCAATCCTGAACCCTGAATCCGAGCAGCCGGCCAAGCCGGCATGGAGTTTGGGGTTCAGGCTTCAAAACAACTGAGAACCGCTACTACAGGTGCCTGAATAGTTAGAATAGGGTTTTGGGGTATATTATGCCATGATTATAATAAGGAACCCCCAAAATAGTATTGGTAATTATCTAAATTTAGGCCCCTAAATCATACCTCAAAGAACAGCGCTAGACCCAATTTTGCAACTGGGCTTGGGGACTAGCCAGATCCTTGCATCACGGCCTTTCGTGTTCACGCGACTCTGTGACCCTAAACCCTTTTGCAGCTGGGCTCTTAGTGTCGACCCTTTGCAGCTGGGCTCTTAGTGTCCGCCAGCAAGTCCGCCCACGTTCTGAAGCTCAGTGCTTCTTAGTGTCGACCCTAAACCCTAAACCCTAAACGCCCCGACACATATGAAACCAACCCTGCTTCAGAAGCCCGTCCTTCAGCCCAGGGTTGCCGTGCTGATGCCGAAACCACTAAAACCTACTACCCGCCATACCCGTAATACCCTAATACCCTTAATACCCTTCATACCCTTAATACCCTTAATACCCTAATACCCTAATACCCTAATACCCTTAGTACCTTAATATCCGGAACCCATAAACCCTAAGCCGGTCAGGTTAAGGAGATGCAATGCTTGTCATCCACTCTGCACGTCCCAAGGGTTTAGGGTTTAGGGTTTCAAGGTGGGAGGGATACTGGACAAGGCACTCCCGGAAAGGCAGACAGGCGGTGCCCCAAAACCGGAAAACCCCGTGCCCGGGGTTGAGAGTTTAATTCAGGAGGCTTACGGGGTTTCGAGAGTTCAGGATGTTGGGAGAATCTCCTGGATCTTATGCAGGATCATCAGGATGGAAAGCTAGGGTTCAGGGTTTAGGGAGGAAAGTGGGGCAGGTGGCTTAACTGGCCTCGACCTTTGGCATTGGGGCTCGAGGAACTGCCCCCACATGCTCATGGTCGCTTACGGAGGTTACATGCCCATCAGTTACAGCATGCCTTTGAGTTCCGTATGGTTTCGGGTTTAGGGCTGTACTCGTACTATCATTATAAGCCACCCAAACTCTATTCTATGTAAAAGGCCATGCAGCCTCCTATGTTATCCTCTGCTTTTGGCTGGGCCCTCTGCCCCAAACAGCAGAACTCCGAGCTGACCTCCGCAAACACAAAATTAAAGGGTGGCATCCCAAAACCTCGCAACATTCACTAGTTGAAGCTTAGGGTTTAGGGTTTAGGGTCTTTCAACTCATGCTATGCTTAGATGGGTGCGACGGTGTTGTACTCAGGTTGTAGGGTCCACGCGACCATGTTTAGTAGTAGCTTTTGGCCATAAGGCCATAAGGAGCCTACAACAGTATCTCCTCCTGGCGCGACCCCCACTTACTGGGCTCGGTGGCATAAACCAACCCGTCTCGGGTTGGCCACAGTTGGGCATTTAAGAGCTCCGGTTTTGGATTGAATCCTATGCTGTGTATATCCCTCCCCCCAAACCCTAAATCACAAAGAACCCCCCCCCCTAGACAATATACCTCTCGATCCTAAACCTCTCAATATACTGCAAGCGAGTCAACCCCAGACCGGGTCATGGGGCCCCCTGGCCGGAGTACAGCATGCAAGTGGTAGTCAAAGCCCAAGCCGGGAGAGAATGAGAGGCTTGGCCCTGACTGTACTTGGCCTCTGTCGGCTTTCCGGGTTCTGGGGGTGGGGTCTTCTGTGAGGGACCCAAAGTTGGTGTTGGTGTTGGTCCTGGTGCTGGTGGTGCTGTTGGTGCTGCTGGTGTTGCTTGCTGTTCCTCGGTGGTGCTAGGTAGCTGTTGGTTGGTGTTGGGTACTGCAGCTGCTGCTGCTGCTGCTGCTGTCGCTGCTGCGGTTGCTGTTGCTTCTGTTGGTGTTGTTCTTGGCCGTCGTTCTCGTTGTTGCTGCTGCAGCTGGCCATGCACATGTCGGAGTCGCGCTGTTAACATCTAGTGATCTAGTGAAATCATTCCCGTCGTGGAAACAATGTCCCAGCAGCATGCTACTTGCATACAAAGCATCTAAGCCCATGTACCACAGAGAGAGCCAGAGGCCAATGTGCCAGCCTAAGCGGAAGGCCTGTCTGACGAGCGCTTTTGCAATACCGGGTGGAGACATGTCAGGCTTCCATGTTCAGGGCTATAGTTTTACAAAATCAAGTACAACGCTTGGAACACCTAGGCTGTCGGCGAAGGTTGCATGGTTTCGGAGTCTAGGATTTGGCGATTGGACCTGGTCTTACTCTCAGGGGGCTTGTGGAGTGTTGAATTTGACGGGGCGGCGTATCAAGCAATACCGATGCTGCTCTTCTACAACAACAACTACTACTACCACCACCATCAGTAGTAGTACTACTACTCTTACTGGTCTACTAGTACTACTGCCACTACTACTACTACTACTACGACTACGACTACGACTACGACTACTACTACTACTACTACTACTCCTACTCCTACTCCTGCTCCTGCTGCTGCTGCTGCTACCACTCCTACTACTTCTTCTACTACTACTACTTCTTCTACTACTACTGCTACCACTGCTGCTACCACTACTACTACTACTACTACTACTACGACTGCTGCTGGTACCAGCACCAGCACCAGCACCAGCACCAGTACCAGTACCAGTACGAGTACGAGTGCGAGTACGAGTCCCAGCACTAGTAACTAGTACTAGTACTACTACAGTACTGGTACTAGTACTTGTACTTACCAGCACCAGCACCAGCACCAATACCAGTACGAGTACGAGTACTAGTCCTAGTCCTAGTCCTAGTCCTAGTCCTAGTCCTAGTACTAGTACTAGTACTAGTACTAGTACTAGTACTAGTGCTACTACTACTCCTACTCTTACTCGTCCTACTGCTACTACTACTACGTCAACTGCTGCTACCACTACCACCACCACCGCCACCACGACGACGACTACTACTACGACTACGACTGCTTCTACGATGATCCTGCTCCGGCTCCTGCTCCTGCTACTGCTGCTGCTGCTGGTGCTGCTGCTACTTGTACTGCCACTGCCACAACAACAGCCACCATTACCTACCGATACCACTGCTGCGTCCCGCACCACTACTACCACCCAGGTCGGACTGGATGCTAGTGGATCCCAGGCTCCAGCGCCGTCAAGAATTGTCGGATTCTCTTTAACAGGACGTAGCCGGAAGCCAGTCCCAGATTAGCGTCCTCTCCCTTACAATAGGGTTTCGTGTTTGATGTCACTATCACGCCTTTGAATGTTTCAGCGCTGCTGATTGAAATGCTGTATGTGCAAGTGAATCATGGACCCGAGGGTTCGATGGCGCCGGAAAGAGGCTTCCATGCCGGCATGAAAGAGCCACCGAGACAGCTGGCCTGTTGCCGATCTCGGCCCCTCTACACCCTTAACCCTTCAGCGCCCTTGGTCGTGACACTCGGTCCAACTGACAGTGCTTAGGGTCATGATGGGTCATGGCCCATGGCAATACCAAGTTTTGCAATGCGGCGACGTGGTGGCGATGATGATGAAGATGATGAACTTGGCTTTGCTGTAGCGTTCTAGTTCTGGGTGTGGGGCTGCCTCTGCTGATGGGGCAGCTGCTGCTGCTGCTGATGGTGGTGGTACTGATGCTGCTGCTCTGCTGGTGTTGGTCGTAGGTCGTAGGGTTGGTGGAGGTGGTGGTCGCGGTGGTGGTCATGCTGGTGCTTGTCAACAATCAAACGCTAAAGCCGCGTAGTCATGTTTCCAGCCCGGTCCTGCAACTTATTGCTGAACTCACTGAACCTACGAACCCTGTTGAACCTAAACCTGCACCCTGAAGCTCAAATTGACATCACACTTTGGAGACTCGGCCGATACGAAGCATCCGAAAACGAATCAGCACTTGCCAGTCGAAGTCTCGGCGGAGATGATCTAAACTCTTTCGAGCCACGGAAATGGCGCCCAAGGTTTCGGGCTTAAACCCTAAACCCTAAGCAGCTTCCAGGGCACAAAGGTCTTCTGTTTACCTTGTAGGCTTCGGCTCAGGGTTCCGCTGCCGGGGGGCTTTATCCTTCCTCCCAAAACCCAAATTCAATTGCGGCTATCCTCAGACCTACCCTGCAAGATAGGGTTGTGAGCTTCAGATCATCTTCCGCCCCGATACCTGGCTTCTACATCCTATTCCGCCTATTCCTTAACACTCTTGTCGCACCCTTTGAACCCGAATCCTGGACCCTACGATTGGCCGAAACCAGGCACCTAGCGTCTTTTTGCATAAGCCCTCTTTCCGAAATCCTAAATAAAAAATAAACTCCCTAAACCCTTTTTAAACCCTAAACCCTGAAGCTTATTTAGGCTTACGAAACACTGCTGCCCCCTAGGCCCGAAGCCCTGCGCATGGGCACAAGAGGCAAAGAAAGGAGCGGCTGATGCCGCTAGCGGCCTCCTGTGCGAGTGTAGAAATGCCTCGAACAGAAGGGGTTCAGGGTTGGGGTTCAGGATTTGGGGTTTGGGGGTTTGGGGTTTTGTTAGAAGAATGTATCTCCATAGGGTGTAGGAGGTGTCTTAGCTTCTGTCAGCTTTCCCAAGTGGTGCGGAGCCAGGCTTCGGGCCTTGGAATTACGCATGCTGAATCTATCTATTGTGAGCGACACTACGCAGCAAAATCGAGTTTCTTTATAATTGGGAGCTTAGACCTTGTTGTACGGATCCTCCTGAGTGGTATTCGCAGGAAATGTCACTCTAAAACCTCGGACAGCGATCCAGGTGATGCCCACTGAACCCCGAATTTAGACAACAACACACGAAGTCAGCAATTGTTGCGACTCCAAGACATGACATGAGTCTGAAACACTGTACACTACAGGCCGAACTCTACAGTCCAATATATGGGCCAGTTGCAATAAGGAGCCCGAAGGAATACAACTACTAGTTAAAACCAATTCACGCCAATTCAGACCTGTATGTGTGTATATCTACATATATATATATATACATAAATATAATGCATATGCAGATATAGCATATATACATACATTGGACCCTGACGGTCAACCCTGAATGTAGGCACCAACGAACCCAAGCCTTAGTTCTTGAGGTGTTCGGAAGGCTACTGGCCCGTTCCAGAGATAGGAAAAGGGTTTTACAATGCAAAAAGTTAGGATAGCCGCCCTAAACCCTAAACCCTACAATGAGTGACATGTTGCACAAGATGCACCGGACATGCGAAGTCCAAAACCACATGCCGCAAAGGCACGGTATGCTCCATTTTGCCCATGGCGGACGTTTGCGACGCTCTCGCTCCTGAGGCAAGGCCCACAGAATAATACTATAGTAGGACAATAATATACTAACAATAATATACTATAATAAAGCTACAATTTACAATAATCACACAATTAGAGCAGTTCTTCGGAAGGAACCAACATAAAGACAATAACAGCAGCACAAGAAATGACGGTCCTGGCAGCTAAAGCAATGCCCACCTGAGCCGATATAGCCCCTAAACCCTGAACCCCTGAAACCCACGCAACAAAAGCGGCGTGTCCTCACGCGCAGCTTGCTTCCATGTGGTGTAGCAGTGCTTCCTCGGCCCCAGACGATCCGGTTCAGAGGTTGTTTTGATCGGCCAGCTCTAAAACAACTGTGGCCTTTACCCTTGGAACCTTGAAGCCCTGAATCCTAATCCCTAAACCCGTATCCTAGCTCCAACTGCCATGAAGGATGATCCGCGCCTGAAGGTCCCGGTCCCACTCTATCAGGGCTGAGGCTTCCGGGTTTGGGGTTTAGGGTTTTGGTTTGGGTTCACGGGTTTGGGAGTTTCAGGCAAATCCTTTCCAGATCCTGGACCCCAAGCCCCAAACCCATACTTCGGTAGTTCTCCACATTAGGGTCCCCTCTAGGGTCCTTTTTTATCAGGGTGCCGTAATCTTTGGGGCCCCTGGAGAAGAACCCTCATTCAATGTTTGAAGAACTTCAGGGTTTAGGGGCTTAGGGTTTAGGGGTTTAGGGGTTCAGGGTTTCAGGGTTTAGCGGTTTAGGGTTTAGGGGTACCCACTGGTCAGCCAAGCTGCCATGTGTTTTCGCCAATGTCCCACCTTGAATGAGCAGGCACTCTCAAGCCCGTCGGATCAGTAACGATGCCGTCCAAGACCTGTACTCCGAACCCCCCCAGACCCGAAACCAGCAGTAGGACCAAGCACACGCGCAAACACCGCCATCTTATTGTTCTTCTCTCTTCCTGTTGTTTTTCGTTCGTGTCCTCTGCGTCTATTCACTATTCTTGATCTAAACTACCACAAACACCTTCACGATCTCAAATGCTCCAAGCCCTGAACATCAACGCCCTGGACTCTCAACGCATCCAAGGCACAACATCTTGAACTTGCTTGCAGCTTCGGCCTCTTTGCAGATGGGGGTGTCGGGCTCGGGCTTCGAGGTTTAGGCTTTGGGGGTTTACCGTTTGGGCTTTAGTAGGGCTTAGGGGGTTTGCGGGCGAGGGATTTGGGGGTTTCGGAGTGTTTAGGGTGTTCAGGGGTGTAGGCCTCAGAGGTGGATGGTATGAAGAGGATGCCGAGACTTCTATGGGGTGGCGACCTACGTCAGGACAGGTTGCCTGTTACAGAGGAAGTTTGCGACAATATAATCTTAAGAACACAGATGATGTGCTCCAACCCTAGGCCTTAAACCGTAACGACCGCCCTAGAGCCCCCAATAAATCCTCAAAGCCGAGACACCTCTGCTCCGAACCCAAAGGCGCGGTGGAGGCAGGTGGAGACCTGTTGGAAGCTTCCCCACCTGAGGAGATATTGCTATACGGCTGTTCGGTTAGAAAGGCTCTACAGGGCTTCTGTGAGGTGAAGTGGGTTTAGCCCGTGGAGCTTTTTTGGGTCGGTTCTTTTCCTCCTCACCGGGGGGGTCGGTAGGAATACCATGCTGGCATAATCAAGGGCTCATAGTTTATGCTTCACAACTCGGACAAGCCAGATGTGGTCTCTGCATTCGCAGATGTTCAGGGCTGAGGATTCAAGGTTTGCAGGCTCTGAATCTTAAATTTTGGCTTTGGCTTCCGTGCTTGAAGGTTGCATGGTTGCAGACCGAGACTTGTTAACGTTGCCCGCCGCATGTCCAGGTCTTGTCATCGCTGATAGCACGGTTGCGAACATTGCTTTTTCTGATGCTGCTTCTTCCTGGTCCCTTTCTTGTTGGGGCTCTAGCCCCATATCTTCGACGACAAGACCTGAGCTTTTAATGCTTTGGGTAGATGTGGATGAGGGCGAGTGGCCTGACGGGCACAAGCGGTCCTCATGGAAGCTTTGAGGGCAAACACGATTTCCCCCACACATACCAAAAACAGAGCACGCTCAAAGACCGAACTTACGACCCCACTTCAATCTTCAATTCCCGAACCTCATTTCCAAACCCCGCCACTCCATGCTTTACCTGGGTCAGAAACCCCGAAAACCCCCAACAGCTTAAACCAACGAGCCCAGTGGCAAGTCATCTACCGAGGCCGCCCCTCCACAGTCCTGACAGAGGGCTTTTGATCATTTTGATCATTGCTACGTGATTCTTATTTCATGTACTTACCAATACAACAAGTGTACATATCATTACTCTTGTTACTATTCTTAGAATGACTATTTTGACTGCCCTAAACCCTTAGCCCTCCGAGGGCTACGACCTAGGAACCGCTGCAGCATGCTTACGATCATGGTCATGGTTATGGGTTGGGTACTGCCCCCACACAGTAACAGTTTAAACTGGGGCTATTATTAAGGGTTTATCTATATTATGAGCATTAGTCAACTGTTACTGAGTGGGGGCAGTACCCAAGTTATTGGCATGCTGAAGATGATCAAGGTGATGTGGGCGGCGGTACGGCTATGAATTAGAATCGTCGTAGTGTCGCGTGGAGGGATCTCACGTTGTAATTATGGGCAGTGGATTGTAGCAGAGTATTATTGAAGAGTGACTTTCCTGTAGCGTGGCCTGTATGCAAAGGTTTTCGCGTAACTCGGCGGTAGGCCCACCGGGATCGTGAGACCTAGAGTCTCATGTCGAAGCCTCTTTCGCGAGCTAAATGAAGACTGCTAAGTGGGGGGGGGGGCCTCTGGTCTGTTGCAAGCTCATGTTCATTCGAATGTTGAAGGTTGAGGGACGACTGCTTGCGGATGGTTCTGGCTGTGTTGGGCGGTGGTGGTGCGCTAGAAAGCCCAAGGGGTAGCTTCAGGCCAACAGGCACCCAGCTCGCTTTTGAAGCCCACAGCATATGCAGTCTTGGCGTGTTTCAGCATTCGGTCTCCGCCCTCAACCCTTTTTGCATCCAGGCCTCTGGTGGCTGCGTCTGTCATGCCAAACCCATGACACCTGTAGCATGCCAACCTGTAAGCCAAAAACTCAACTCCATAACAACAGTACGTTTTTAATAATATGCAATGATAACTATAGTACTAACAGGACTCATCATCATCATAATCATTACAGTAGAAGAAGAAATAAGAAGATGAACAATAAGAATAACAATAACAATATTACTAACAATATTACTACTAATAAGAAGAGCAGTAGTAATTAATAATAAGAGCGACAACAATCACATTACTGTCTATGAACTCATGAGAAAAGGATTAGTAACCTGTAGCCCCCACCCCTTGGGAAAACAAGCCCAACACCCCAGGAGCAAGAGCCTAAACATCTTATCAGCTTGGCATCGCCAGCTTTGGAGGGGTTGGACGAAGACAGTGACAGGCTTGTTGACAGCTGTTTGTTTTAAGGTCTTAGGGTTTCGGGTTTAGGATGCAAATGGAATCCAATCTAAACCCTCAAGCCTATATAGAAGACCTGCACGCACATGTGCGAATCTCTTCGGTTCTGACAAGCTCAGACATTTGCCGCTCGGACACACCCACCCTATCTAAATGTCCAGGACTTTAGGGCTTGAGAATGTACCGGGAAATGCAGGGGTCTGAATAGTTAGAATAAGGTTTTGGGGCCCATTATACTACAAATTACAATAAGGAACCCCAGCATAGTATTGGCAATTATTTAGGCCTCTATACTTAAATCCTTATAATAGCCCTTATAGTAGCCCTTATAGACCCCTATAAAAGGAACCCTTAAAGGAACCCTTACGTAATTATTAAGGCCCCTATATAGATTAGGCCTCTAGATTACTCTGAAGGACTGGCCCGGTGCTGAAACACGCACGGCTCGCGCTGCAGCCCGGCCCATGCTACAAGCGAGCACTCTTGGCTCTGAAAGCAGGGCCATGCCTAAACTGTCCGGTTCTTAGTAAGGAATAAGGGAATGGGACTACTATAAGGGACCCTTAAGGGACTATCATAAGGATCCATTCCTCCATTCCCTACTAAGAACCAGACAGCAAACATCTCTCCTCCCCCGAAAGCCGATTCAACAGTCTGAGGCTCAGGTTCAAAAGTTCCCCCTCCTCAAGCTCGGTGGAAGGCTTCGGGTTCCTAGTTTTCGGTTAAATTGAACATGGCATTTGCGGGCAGCTCAGGGGTTACAGCAGCGCTGAGGCTTAGAGGCTCGGTTCTAAGCTCTGCAGCGCTTGAGTCCGTGCTCGATTAAATCAGCCCGCACTTCGAAGCCAATGATCACCACCTCTGAGAAACGTCTCTCTTCCTTTCCCCACTTTGATGCAAGGGCGACGGTGCCGTCGAAAGCAACATGGACTGCTTGAAACGCAAACTTGGCATCATAGCCCGAGATGGCCAGAACCCCTTTGGCCCGCATCACCTTGTCAGTATTCTTGCTGCTGCTGCAAAGGGTGATAATTATGACAATTAGTATTAGCAGTAGTACCATGAGAAGTACTAAGCTAAAACTTCCCTAGACCCTAAACCCTAAACCAGTCCATCGGCATCCATGTCTTGCAGCGTCCGCAGCACCCAGCGGTTGAAGGAATCAAGCTCCAGGCTGCCCCAGACGCGCACGGAGACGCAGCGAATCTGCGGACGATCTGGCAGCGGTCCCTCTGGAGAAGGCAGCTTCTCCTTGCCGCCGAAGGGTTGAGGGTTGAGGGCTTCGGGTTTGGGGCTTAAGGGCTTTGGAAGGGTTTAGGGTTTAGAGGTCGGGCTTAGGGTTTAGAACCACCAAACCGGGGCTAAGAAAGGGCAGGACAGCTGCCAGCCCCCTCCTCGTGGTCAGGTACACAGATGCTCTGCAGCTGGATGTCCTCAGTAAGAGCCCGGAAAGGGGACCACCCTCCATCATGACGCCATGGCTTTTCGCATGGGCCTTTTCCGGCTCCGGCGCTCAACAACGCAGCGAAGTTCACCTGTGGTTTTCAAACACTTCAGGGTGCCCGTTTGGGCCTCCTTCTGATCAGGATGGCAATACTTGGTTTGGCTCTACTGTTGCGGGGGCCCATAATTTTCTTATACTCACCTCGCAGTAGGTGCACGGAAAGATCTGCACAGAGTTGATCGCCCTTATCGCCGGACGAAGGGCATCGAAATCCTCGCACTGATCAATCTTGTTCAGTAGGAGTACGCTGGCAAAGGCGATCTGCACCTCAACCAGCCGTGCGGCCGGGGTGGAGGCGCTGGCTAGCAAATGCCGGGCGACGTGCGCAGCATCGATGACTGCAATGACCTCTTGGATCTGTAGGCTCTTTTTCATCTCCTTCGGGTTCAGGGAATGTTGCTGGGTTCCGACCATCTACCAAGGCCGCAATGCTAGATGCTGCTTCAAAGGCACACGAAGCGACTGAAAGTTTCTGAATCAGGCATGAAAGAACTTGTAGTATCTTATGGTATATAACGGCATACTATAGGCTATTGCGGTATCTTAAAGTCTATGATAGAAAACTAGCCCATTATAGTATATGAAGTCTGTTATCGTATCTCACAATCTAGTACGTAGAGTATAATATTGTGGCATATTACACGAGCATGCTCTGCTTTATGCTCGTACCTTATGGTCACTACAGCCTATTCTTATGGTACATGATGGCATCTGGTCTACTATGGCACATGATCGCCTACTATAGTATATTCTTGTATATTATGGGCGGGCATATGCTAGTATAGCTTGACTGCGTCCTCGTCGAGGAGGAAGGTTTGGACCACAGCACGAGGATCCGCCAGGCCGCAGCACTCCTTCGCATGGCGAGGTTTAGGGTTTAGGGGTTCATGGGGTGCGGGGGTTGGGAGGTTTCGGCGCTCACACACGGTTACGGGAGATGGTTTTGTAGACGGCCACACTAGTGTAGAGGCCAAGCTAACTAGAATATGGTTTGGGGGTAGGTTATACAAGAAAACTTTTTAAAGAACCCCCCCAAATAACAGTGGTAATTTTGGTTTTTGCTATTAAACCAAAACCAACGGATACTCGACTGCAACCCCGACTCGATGACGATGCCTTCCACGTCACCCATGCCCTTGTCCCTTACTCGGCAGAGAAGATCTCGAAGGTCACGCCGAATTTGACAGCAAGCACATCCATTGATCAGCATGACGTTCTCCTCTCCGGCGGCCTGGGGCTGGTGGCATGCTAAGTAATGGCAAAGTAGTACTGAAAAAGACTGGATGAACATCCTGACCCACCGCTCCCCGAATATTGTCGCAGTGCCTCGATAACCAGCTCGGCATCTAGGCTTGTGTCTCCCGTCTCATTCTGGATGACCAGGAGCCGATGGCCTTGCCGAAGGATGCGGTTCACCAGGGTGGTCTTCCCACTGCCCAGAAAGCCTGTCACGATCCAGACGGGCAGTTTCGCTTCGCAGGGCTCCAGATCCGAAAGAGCCGAACTTCCCTTGGAGGAGAGGAGAGTCCCGGCGCGCAGTCGCCGAAGCTTCCCCAAAACAAGGGGCCAAAGCCGTCGGAGCCCCAGGGAGGCCACCGCGAAAGCCAGGGCTGCTGCCAAGGGCCCCAGCCTCACGGCAGCAGCAACCAGCAGTAGGAGCCCTAAGCAGCCGACGGCCCCGATGATGAGCTGCTGCTGCTGGCGAAAAGGCTGGAACTGGATGCCCCAAAGCATCTGGCGCAGCTGACTCGCCTCATCAGGCTTCTTCTTGGTGGAGTGCACCCAGTAAACGGCCCCGGTGCAGAGAAGCGACACCTGCAGGGCGAGGGTCCAAACAGCTGCCGATAGTCTGTTAGAATTGAAAAAGGATCAGCCTGTCAGTCTACGGCTGAACAGTCTGGAGGAAGTTTCCGTAATCTTTTCTAGATTTCCCCTCCCCACCAAGAACGGAGAGGCTGAGAAGTCGAAGGCGTCCGGAAGAATCATCGCTGAGAGGTTGCGCAAGGCAGCAGCTCATGGGCGGGAAGCAGCTTATGCAACAACGGCCAAAGGGCGCGGTATCGGTTTAGGGTTTCGACTGGCGCACTCGCACAGGGCAGGCACGGATTCATTCGGTTTAGGGTTTAAGGGTTTCTTGAACTTTGGGGCGGAGGGCACTTTCGTTATTTGTTTAGGGTCGTCCTGCTGCTTGTGGTCTATGTCAGGGTCGCGTACTTTTCTAAAGCACCCACATGGATGGCAAGACTCGAGGCTCAAATCTGCAGCACCAGTAGCATGCGGAAATACCAGCAAAGGAGTTGAACATGCACCCTAAACCCTAAACCCTCAGCCCTAAACCCTAAACCCTCAGCCCTAAACCCTCAGCCCTAAACCCTAAGCCCTTTCTCTCAGCGACCAGTGGTCTGGGGACCTGCCTGTCTGCCGGCATATGCTGTGCTGTACGACAGAACAGATAGGAGTTTAGATCCCTGGTAGCCCTCAACCCCACACCGTGAAAGCTTGGGGGTTGAAGGGGTGGCTCCTGCACTGCCATGGTCGTGAAGACTCTGGCATAGGCCTGTAGCGAACCTGAGCGGCTTGCTTCGCCAGGTAGTGGATGATGAAGCTTGGCTTGTGTAATAGGGTTGTAAAAACCGTTTAAACGACGTTGTGTGAAGGCTCTAGGGCATATAGGGGCCTCAAAGATCAGAGCAGGACCGTTCAATTAGAACTGATGCTCTTAATGACTTTACAATCAATGGCTGTGCTCATCTGGACAACCTGTCCCGTCCTCCTGCCACTTTTTGCATCCCGGTCTATTGCGACTAAACACAGAAACCTTGTCAGAAGATTGAAGCCATCTAAGGCATAGACGTACGAACACTTGAGCCTCAACATGGTGGCGAACACTGCAGCACTGCGTCCGCGCAAGGAAATGTGGGAACTGCATTGAAACGGAATGTGGGGCCTGCTCTGTTGTTTGCTTTCCAATATAGGGCCTTGATAAGTAGAGTACGGTTTTGGGGTATACTATCCTATAATTCATATAGGGCCTTAATGAGTAGAATAGGGTTTTGGGGTATACTATCCAAAAATTCAAAAAGGGCCTTAATAAGTAGAATAAGGTTTTGGGGCTGACTATCCTATAATTCATATAGGGCCTTAATAAGTAGAATAGGGTTTTCCAAAAATTCATATAGGGCCTTAATAAGTATAGGGTTTTGGGGGTATATTATGCGATAATAATCATATTAAGGAGCCCCCAAAATAGTATTGGTAATTATGCAGGGCCCCTATATTACATCCCTTCTGCCCAGGACGCGACCAAGTCGACCTCGTCTCTCGACCCAAAGCCCGCACAAATAAAGGCTTCTGATGCCGTGGACTACGTACTAGCTCGGGGCCTTCTAAACCCCTAAACCCTCAACCCTTTTTGCATCCAGGCCTCTTGAAGTCTTGCCGGGTTGAGGTTCAGTGCAAGCCACGTAGCACTCATGGCTACGAGCTCACTCTGACAACTTTATCAATAGCATTATCAGAAAGGAGGCTATGTAACAGTACGACTTGGTCTTCACGAAGTAAGGATTCATGCACGACTTGGAGGACCATCACATACGCATCAGCGGAAGACTGTGCCATAGATAATGAAATGACCCAGACACCATACTGCCTACGTGCATACCTGAAAGCATCACGCAGACTCACCTCAAGAGAGCTCTCACACAAAGTGTCAACCTCAACCCTAAACCCCTAAACTCTAAACCCCCAAACCCTATGATGCCCTACGCCCTAAACCCTTTCCCATCCTTTCCGCCGAAGGGCTAAGCATCCAAGTCCGTGAGATGATGATGTGAAACTCTGATGCATCAAGAGCCTCGGCTTCAGGGTTCGGATTGGGAATGCAAAAATCTTAACTACGGGGGGGAAGGGGTCTTCGACTTGGGTTTAGGATCACTGCGAAGCATGCCTTCATGGCACGGGGGCAGCTACTGAATCAGACGCTTGCGGGGGTTTGCGCTCAAATTATTCAAAGTCAGCTGCGGCGATAACGCGCGACACTGAGGTCCATTCAACGCACCGTATCCAGCATCAGCAACGCCAACCAGTGTGAGTCGACTACTCAGAGTCTACGACGAGTGCTGCCTGCTGCCACGATCACAAGAGGAATGTATTGCAGCGGTACCCTCAAGCCTGAAACTCCTGTCATTCATAGAACACAAATGTACGTACATACATACATACATACATATATATATGTGAATATACGTGTATACACATAACTATATGGTATATAATGTCATAAAACGAATTATAATATTAACAGTATGTAATACCGACAAACTATGTAAGCCCCAGGGGCCATCAGCTCGCCACGCAGGCAGCCTGTTGGGGGCAGGGAGTTCTCAGACTTGCAGCTGCTTCTGAAGGGCTTTTTTGCCCTCCCGCCCGGACAACTGCTGGTTTTCGGTTTCGGTGCTCACACTCGGGCGAGGCATGTGGTTCGAGGTCGGCAATGAAGTGAAACAGGGTTTGCGATCTCACAACTCGGACAAGCCGTTTAGGGTTCAGAAGGGTTTTGGGGTTTAGAGTTACCCAGCTGCGGGTGGTATTCAACCTTTGAGACTTTGGGGATAAGCACAAGGTGAGCAAAAAAAGCCTTTAAGGTACCATCCTCCAAGCCTCTTTAGGATCCACGGCCTTATCCCCAACTCCCTGACCCTTACGATGCCAGGAAGACATCATGCTCCTTATTTTGCAGGCTCCTCGCCACTGGCTCCTACATGGACCTCATGTCGGATGTCCTTTACTTATTGATTAATGGGTCCATGGCGAGGAAGATTCAGAAACTGCAGCCTTCTGAAAATCCTGCCCTCTGAGCTGGGTCTGATGCATGTTCGGAAAGCCTCAAGCCCCAAGATACCACCCTCAACCCTGAAGTCTTTACGCTGCAGCTAACGCCTCTGCAGGGTTTCATTCTTCGCTTCAGGCTTTCGGCTTGTGATGGACTGTAAACCTCTTTCAGACGGGGTCCAACTTTGCCTTTGCTTTCCTGGAGGAGCATGAGGTGCCTGACTGTTGCCAGGGTGAGACGACCTCGCAGGGGGGAAGAGAAGGTTTTTCGCAATACTTAATCCTTATAAGAAACTGCGACGGGGCTCCCTGCATGGCGTCTTCCCGAGATTTACATGCTTTAGCCTGAGGTCGCGCGACCCAGCGAACTGTGATCAAACAGGGGCATAATCAGTTGTTGAACGGATTTCTGTATAAGGCCCACTTATGACGACTTGTGGGCAGGGTTCACATATTAAGCAGCAGCTACGCGAGCTCAGAACATTCATCGTCGTCATCACCAACGCAGTCATCAAAATTCTCACCATCCCCATCCACAATTCCCCTCACCATCGTCATCATCAGCATTCTTCAGCATCATCATCATCATTATCACCATCATTCAGCATCACCATCACACTCTTCTTCTTTTGCAGGTACAGGCGTTACTATGCATGCATGCCCGATCTCGGAGAGACATCTAGACGAGTTTATGCTCAGAAAGACGTCTAGGCCGATAAGCTTCAAGGCTTTACAGTAGCAGCCAAACCGAAACGTTTGGATCGAAATTTCAACATAAGGTACACTTTACTGGTTTCTGTGCACCCGGCTGTTGGTTTAGAATCCCTAGAATCGAGCAGCATACCTCCCGGTCTGTGCCGCTGTCTGCCCAAGACTTCCCTGAACTAGTTGCCTACAAATTTGATCTTGCATAGCGAACCAACCGAAGGTAAATGGCCATTTTTAACCCGTACTGACATGCTATCTGTGCCAAATCAAGTCCCTTTAATCACTGCTACGATTCCAGCTGGGCTTTTAAAATCATCCATAGAACCTGTTGGAGATACAACCTGGACTCTCCAAAGCTCCGATGTCCCGACCTTGACCACTCTATAGAGCCCCAAATAAGCAGAAACCAAAGCCCGAATCTGCCTCGATGCTCCCAGTTGCACCTGGTTCTTCGGCTTTCAACGATTGCAGGGCCCAGTAATACAGGGGCCTTAATAATTAGAATAGGGTTTTGGGCCCATAATACTATAACTACAAGAAGGAACCCCCAAAATAGCATTGGTAATTATTTGGACCCCTATATTATTTGGAACGTCCGCTTAAGGCTTCCGGAAGCAATGCTTCAGCTGGCGCCCCATAGCCAACCATGTTGAGAGAAATGCTGTCATGCTGTTGAAAGCCCAGACCAGTTCCAATCTCAGTGGCCAGTAGCCAGAATCCCGAGTAGGGCTTGAACTACTGCTCGAGGCAGTCTGTACCCAACACGTAATTTAGGGGCCTTAATTTGTGATTATAGCAGCACGCCCCAAACCCTATTCTCATTATTAAGGCCCCTATGTTAGGATGGCTCTTGAGCGGGAACGATGAGCGAAAGTAGAAACCTATTACTTTCTCCAAGCACACTAAGTCGATGAGAATAGGTGGGGATGTAGTGACACTAGTGGCCATCAACTGATACAGAGATCAGAAGGACATCTCTGGTCCACGGGCGTTCGATCTTAAGAGTTCGAGCAGGGTTTGGGGGTATATGTTCCGAAGATGATGTAGGGACAAAAAGTCCCAACCCTGTATGTCTCAAGGCAGCCACAAGGCCACAGAACCGGTTCGCACATCCAGCGCCCAGAAGACACCTGCTGTCGAGTTCTTGGGACATCGGTTTTGGATATCTTGGGTAACATAGCAGGATGTAGGGGCCTTAGTGATTGGAGTAGGGGTTTAGGGGGTACATTAGAGTATAAAAAGAACCAGCAACGGGATATGATATTCGACCACTTAGGTTAGGTTTGGGATCTCGGCGCTGACAACTGGGACAAGCCTGGCGAGGGACCTGTAGGGTTTGGGATTGAAGGTTCAGGGTTTAGGGTTTAGGGGTTTGGGATGTAAATTTAAGGTTCAGGGTCTAAGGTTTGGGAGTTTGGGAAGGGTCTCGGTGCTCACACTCGGAGCCGACATGTTGACGATGTTTGTGGTGGGATGGTGAGGGTAATGATCCTGACGACGGTGCGAATGACGATCACGACAACAGTGGCGATGACAGTATCATCCTCATCACCAGCAATATCATCATCGCCATTGCTGGTCGTGATTGTGCTGATGGTGATGTGCTGGTGGCGCGGGGCCTGCTAATGCTGCTGCTGGTACTCTTGCAATTCTCATACGCATACACAAAAGCTGGGAGTGTTGCTCTGACTGTCATGTGGAGGTCGTCCATGCACCCAACCATTGCAAGAACTGGAACTGTAGGCGCAGACCTGTACCAGTGCCATAAGCGGCAGGTCTTATTAACCCCAGTAACAGTAACACCTAAGCTCCCACCAGCTTCGGGATCAGCTCATCGTCGTTGCCAAGATAAGCGAAGGTCCCAGAGACTGTGAAGTACATCTTGGCACCTCGATGAAAGGATCAGGGGATTTATTCAGTAAGTAAATACTCTTCAGTAAGTAAGAATATTAGTAAGGACGGCATGGGCTGCCTACGTGCCACCTCAAAGAATGTACGTACAACCCTACTGACTAAGTCCCCGAACCTCATAGTACAAGCAGGAGTCAAGTCTGAGGGCTTGTTTTACGACTAAGCACGGCGTTCGCGGCTGCAACCCGGAGTGTAGGGTTCAGTCCTTCCAGCTGAGGTTTAGCTTACGCTTGGTTCGGGCTCAGGAACTTTTGAAAGTTGGGGTACACTATGCAGGCTCATCGTACGCAGCATGCTGCATCTTCCGGGAGAGGTCTAACTACTGGGATCCTTCTCCGGGAGAGGGCTCGGGGATATCGTCGCCTTCAAACAGGAGGGATACAGATGCCGGGAAAGCAGTCTCATGAATCGCGCAGAACCATGGAACCTCACTCAAAGGTAGCTAGCATAGCTCATGAAATCTGACCAAAACCACCTCAAAGCTTCACCGCATAGGCCCGAAGACTAAAACCCTATGAAGCCCCCAAAAAACCCTACCAAGCCCTGGAGGAGCTTTATACAACTACAACAAAAAGCCAAGGGCGCCCCGTACGCCGGAGCGGAAAAGCTCCTCCGGAAAGTGTAAAACAGCGGTGTTGATCTTTGCATATAAGGGCGCTAGCATGGTTTCAGGTCTTTTCGTGGGGTTGGATAGGACTTTCCGGGCTTGGGGATGGGCGGTTTCAGGTTAAGGCCCCGTTCTGGTACTGCCGAAGAATTGGGCTTCTTGTAGACGCAGACAGGTTTGTCGTACTTTAAGGCCGTACAAAGACTGGATAGTGACGATGTTCTAGCTCTAGAGGAATCCATTTTTCGGGCGCTGGGCACTTGTGGCTTAGGATTGTGAGACTAGGATCAAGGATTCACATCGCAAGTGTCACCAGATAAGAGTGGTTCAAAGCTTTGCACACGCCGGACTTCATCATGAGAGCTTACGGAGGAGCCGAACTCAGCACCTTCGACGATTCGAAGGCTTTGAGGGGCTGGCCAACGGCATCACATACTAGGGTTTAGGGTTTGAGGGTTGTGCAACCCTCTTCATGCTGTCGATTTTAGTACATCGTCTCCATGAGATTCCGCAAAAGGACTCCGTCCCTGTGATCCCACCCTCCCTTCATCCCTGTGAGCGCACCCGGCCTCGCCATACACCAAACTCTTCTCCTCAGCTTTGTGCTTCCGGCGATGATACATATATATATAATTATATATATATATATATCTGAGTGTGTGTGTGTGTGTGTATCTTATAGGTATACATGTATTTATTTATGTAGTAGGTCTTTGAAGCAGAAATCCCGGACTTCAACTTCTGAAGCCCACTGCCCCACTTCGGCGACGTCGGGCCCATGACGACGACACCCATCACAGGGAGGCCACTACTCGTTTGCTTTCGAGCCTTCGAATAAACGAAAGGCAGGAGAATCTCCTCCACATGAACAGGCAGGAACCATTCAAGGAGACCCTGTGCACCCAAATACCCAGTACTGTCAACCGCCGCCCGAGAAGCGATTTACAAGTTTAGCAGCGGTCGAAGGTTCCGGAGAACTGCAAGCACATCGACGACAAGATTTAAACAGAACCCTACGTACAGTAAGCCCCACATGTGTGTTCGCTGCCCAACTGCTCAGAACCGTCGTTGGGTCGGATTAAAGCCGAATCTCGCGGCATGCCTGTGAGACAGACAGATCCATGAAGAGTCCAAGCATCAGATGCGTTTGCTAGTGCGAGCTGAGCCAGCCTAAACTAGGGAAAGCTTTGCTATGCACCTACCCTAAACTATCTACGCACACCGAGACTCTTGTCTATTGCAGTCCGAGCCACTGACATGGCCAAGTGGCAGATGTTACTGAGCACCGGTTCCTGGCGCAGCGGGCAGCGAGGTTTGGTGGATGCCACAGACACTGGTGCCTTCATTGTTTGGTAGGGTTTAGGGTTTAAGGGAGTCTTGCCAAAAATGACAGATGCGAGCATGTGTGCGGGCTTCCGTCCTTGCCTCTTGCTCAGATACAGCATACGGTTCTGCATGTTTAAAAAAGACCATCATGTCGCGATACTCCAGGCTCATTCCACAAGGTGTTTAACGGATCGAAGACTTCTCACGGGCGGATGGTTTGGGATCTTGCGGAATCCATTACCTGTTTATTTTCCTTATGTTCAAACCGATCTCCTACTGTTCTCTATGTTTGTATTGTTCAGGTGTTTGACACGGTGTTTGCCATGTTCTGTACGTTTTGCTGTGGCTTCTGCAACTTCTGGTAGTTGTTCAGGATCGTCTTGGCACATTTGGGCATGTTTGGTTTCTGTTCGTAGGTGTCGAGTGCTACAAGTGTTCTGTCTGCTCACCGGTTTATATTGATTGAAGGATACTCTTCGAAATGTTTCATAACTGTTGGCAACTTTTGCTGCAGAAAGTTTCCTGTCGGTTAGGGTTCGACGCATGCTCAACTCTCAAGAAACCATCCATCTAAGAATGCATGCGATATGGAAGTCTGGCATCAAGGGCCTATCCCCCCAGCCCTGTACCCTAGGCCCTAGACACCGCCACCTCCGTCTGCGACAGGTGCCCGAACAAAGGATGCATGGAAATGACCTGGCGTCCGATGCACTTGTTTGGAGCTCGACCCTCACACCCACAAAAGGCAGGCAAGGGGCTGGCCCAACTATTTGCTTGATACAAGCCTAAACCTAAACCCTACAGATTAGTACTCCAAGGTAGCTGCCATTCAAACAGGGAGCCTACCCTAAAGCCCTACGTCTTTTGATTGATCTCTGGGCCTGTGAGTAGAGGGTTCCTCCTGAGCGTGGAATCATTGGGTTCTTGTGAAGGAATTTCACTTTGGAGTTACCATAATCGCGATCTGAAGTAAAAACAAGGCTTCTGCGTAACTTAAACTGAGTTCCTTAGCAAATATCCAGGTGATTTCTGGGACCCTCTCTGCTCTCATGGGCGAGACCCGGAGTTCCCCCAATCTACTGCGGACCTTTCGGTTTTAGGACTTATCGTTTCGGGGTATAGGGCTTTAGGCTTTATGCTTTGAGGTCTCGGGCCCGACTCCGGGGCGGATTCAGGTTTTGGACATCTTCTGCGCCTGTGGGGCTCGTCCAGCTCGTCCGGCTCTGTTCAGCAACCGACACCGCAAGAGCATCTAACCTCCCTTCTAAACTTTCAGAGAGACGCGACCCCACCCTAAAGCCTGAAACTAAGCCCTAAACCCCCAACCCTAAATACCCTGAACCCTAAGCCCGAAACCTAAACCCCAAACCATAAACACTAACCTGAACCCCCAACCCTAAACCCCCAACCCTAAACCCTAAACCCCAAACCTGAAACGCTAAAGGAGACCATAAGCATTTCGCTCAGCGCTGAGGGCTGGGCCGGCGTGTAGACCTCATCATGAAGTCGCTGGAGCAGGTCCTGGTCTTTAATTTTATAGGGGCCTTATTGATAAGATTAAGGGTTCTTTTCTGTCAAGAGTGTCCACAACAACGGATACCATAAGGGTTGAATACGGTTGAATGTAGGGGCCTTCTAAATAAAAACAGAAAGCTTGGCGACATATTGCAGTGAAACTAGATCTGGATCGGCAATTGGCCTGCTGGGAGGGTGAAGAGATTCACGATTTCTAGCTCAAGGATGGAGCAAAGGGCTTCTGGCTTAGGCGATGTTGTTGTTACAGTCCAGAAGCTGCTCAGACTCCCGTGCATTTTGCTTGGCTTCAGCAACCTAGCAGCGCTGTTAGAGTTGACGGCTTAAGGATTTCAGGCTTCGAAGAAAGGGGCCCGATTAAACAGTACTAATGCTGCTTCTCGCCCCTAGACTGAAGCTATGTGTATCCAAAACACACCCACGACACCACTCTTGCAGTTGACGCCCCTTACCTTGCACCCTGAACGCTGAACCCGACATTCGACACCCGAAAACCCAAACTCTACCTTTTTCAGGACCTATAATAAGGAAATCACAATCAGGAACTTCAAAAAGGCAGGTTTTTTTTGGGGGGGGGTTAAGGTACATCCCGCACCCTAAGGTTCCCCCGAAAGTGCTCCAGGCTCCCCCAGGTAGTCCTCCGGCAGGTTCTTGAAGGCTGCCTGGGATCACGCGGTTGGGGGGGGGAGGCCTGGGGTCTCCAAAAGTTTAAGGCTTTGGGGATTAGGGTTTAGGCCCAAGGCTTTGGGGATTAGGGTTTAGGCTTCAATTTAGAGGGCTTGGGTTTTGGGTCAAGGGCTTATGGGTTATGGGTTTTTGGGTTTAGGGTTTTGGTTCGGTCGGAAGGGAAGCTCATTGGCTCAGCAAGCTTCTGTCCCGCGGCACGCGCAAGTGTTCAAGACGAGGTTTTAGGATCGAGGGTTTCGGGTTTGGGGTCCAGAACACCCCCTGTCACACCCAAGCAGTGAAAAACCTCCAGCCCAAAACGCTTCCGAACAACCTATTCACAACAAAACCGTAACTAAAGTCAGTAAGGGCGGTGCGTGCTTTGGGAGCTTAGTGGGCTCAGTGCAGAGGAGGGGTCGTAGCTCTTTTATTCGGAGGTTGGGCTGTCGAAGTTGCAGAGGAGGACCACAAAGAGCCCAAAGCTTGACACAGGGGCCCGGATAATGAAGACTTTGGTGTAGGGTTTAGGGTTTAGGCTTTAGGGCTTAGGGTGATGTTACAGTATGGTCAAGTAGCCACTGTAGGTAGGGCTGAGGAAAAGGCCTCACAACACCGGACTTCAACTTCGTGACTCTACTCTTGGTGCTTACATCTGGGGTTTAGAGCCCATGGATTCGAGGGTGTACTTCTTGAAAATAGGGTGTTAGGGTGTTTCGGCTCACACACTCGCAAAAGGCTGGCATGGCTTCGGGTCCTCTGAGCTTACTACTACGTGTACTACACAATAGCTAGTGACGACGGAGTGAGTAACAGCAAAGACAAGCAAGAACCAACGATAGCAAACCACGAAAATATACGGGCGAGCTATGGCTATAACCAATAGGTCGTCTTCACCCACTACCGGGTCATCAAGAGAGGGTAGTGCCTCTCCTGACGGGGAAGGACTGTTTCGAAACAACGTCACTGTGACTACTCTAGTATCTCATAAGCCCCTTCGCCCATTCGTTTTTTTCTCGCCACGTCGCGCTGAAACCATTCTTCCTCAGCTGATATCCAAGAAAAATTGCCTCCCTCCCTCCAAAAGATCGGGGCCGAAACCTTTCTTTACAGGGCTTGTGGTTTTAGGGTTTAGCGCACAAGCCTACGGTGCGAGCTTTTCTGAAATTATTCCCCGTCTTGGAGTTAAGGTACCTGGGAGAAGCCTCGGGATGCTTCTCCTTCGGGTGCTTCTTGCTTGCGCTCTGGATGAGGACCCGTGCGGACCCAGAAAGCCCAATTCTCCTTCATTCAAACGCCTGCTCGAGTGCTCTTCCCAAAATAATCGTTCAATGTCGTGGATTGGATTCCACAAGCACGGATGTCCTCACCCTAGGAACATGGACTCGCACGGCCCCTCCTTGCAGCAACTTAGGTGCTGGGCTTCAAGGAAGGAAGCTGGCACGAAGGAATTCTCCATTGTAACATTCCTGTTGCATTAAGTGGAAGAAAGAATTACACCCGTCAGCACCCTGCGTTCCTTCGTACCAGCCTCGGCCCCGCTGCCGGCAATTTAGAGCTTGCTCTGGATCAGATCCATGACATCGCCGCAGTTCTTCAACGGGGTGGTCTCCTCGTCGGGCAGCTCAATGTCGAAGGCCTCTTCCAAGGCCATCACAGACTCGACGATGTCCAGCGAGTCTGCGCCAAGCTCAGACAACGTCGCCTCACGGGTGACCTTCTCCTTGTCCACGCCGAGCTGCTCAGCGATGACCTCCGCCACCTTTCCCGCAGTCTCCGCCTGTCGCAGGACAGCCACCACTCGCTGCGTGCGGAATGCTGGCGCCGGGGAAACGAACGAGAGGCTCCGGAAGAGCATGACTGCCATCATCAAAAGCAGGGCCGCAGGGAAAGCAGCACGGGCCTTGGCAGCCATGGCGGCGTCGACACGAGTTGGGAAGGAAGCGAAAGGCTTGATCTGAGAGCCGAGAAGGGGGCTCGAGCCAAAATGGCTCAGGGTCTAGGGTTTAGGGGGTTTGGGGATTTAAGGTTTTTGCGGTTTAGGTTTAAGGTGTTAGTTGAGGTTTCAGAAAGTTACGTGTTTTTTGTCTTGGTTCCTGCATGGCTGGGGCCGCAAATTAGCGTTGTGGGTTCCCAGAGAGCCCAAGACATGTTGCTTAAAGCCTTTAAAGAATACACCTTAATATTGTGGGTTACGCTAAATTCCTTAATGAAGGGGTGTTGGGCTCCGGATCGAGGCTCTTGGGTGCAAAAACCGCTCTTGTCATGTCACCTCAAATGTCAACTGATGGTGATGCGCGTGCTGGAGGGTCTGCCGTAATTCCAAACCTTCAAACAAGTCGTTGCAGGAGCCCGTTCTAGTTTTTGCTGCTGAACATTTAGATCAGAGGTTTCGGACATAGTGTAGCATGTCAAAATACATGCTTTGTGGGACGATAAGCAGGGGGTAATGTTACGAATATTTTTTGGGGGCTTCTACATTACTTCCTTTCGGCGCTATATTTCTGGAAGATCAAGGCAGGCTGCGACATCCGACTCGTGCAGACGCCTCCTCTCCAGGGCCTTTGCCGACCTGCTAGGCACCGATCGAGCTTTTTTTCGGCTTAGGAGGAGAAAAAAGTTTGGGATCCGGAGCATATGGATTCAAGATTCAGGGGTTTGAGCTATAACTTATGAAAACTCGTGGGGTCGTGTAGGCTGAGCTCTCAGTTTTTGAGTCTCAGGATCCGGACACTGCTTAGGCGCTCACACTAGGCAATCCAGCCGTGGTCTATGGCCAGGTGAACGGTTTAGGGCTCAGGGTTTCGCAAACAAGGTTGATCTTCAGGACATCCATATCTGTACCCGTTTTCAGTAAGCAACTGACACCTCGATTCCCTGACACGCTGCACTGGAAACCTGTCTGCTTCATCTGGGTACTCATTGACCCTGTGCCTGAAACCTCACTTTATGGGTTCCAGGTTTCTTGAATTTGTTTCGGCTGCAGTATCTACAACATGCTTTAGGAAAACTCTCTCTCTCTCTCTCTGTCGCTCTCTCCTGTTTGTACCCATGTATGGATGAAGGATAGATGGATGGACGGATGGAGGTGTGCATGTGTGCATGTACGCATGTATGTGTGTATGTAGGGGCACGGCCACTGAAGGCTTGGGGGTCATAGTCAAAATCAAGAACAGCCTTTCCGTTATTGCGTGAACCGTCCAACGACAATACACCGGCGACGTCACCAGTTCTCGGATCAAAGCCTAGTCATGCTAGGTGCGCGAGGGTGTTTCGTGTTTAGGCTTGAAGCTTCATACACATGTACATGTACCTACAGATGGTGCAGATATTCATATGCACATACCTACATACATACACACCGACACACGCGGGTTTGGGGTTTTAGGGCTTGGGGTTGAGGGGTCTAGGAGTGGAGGTTTGGGGCTAGGGCAGACCTCCAGGTCTCCGACTTTACGACGTGATATAGGGGCCTTAATAATTACCTATACTACTTTGCGGAGTTCCTTGTTATAATTATAGTATAATCATTAAGGCCCCTATATTGACCTTCTTCATCTCAAGAGCACTGTCGGTGCTTGCTGTCCAGGGGCCGCTGATAGTTCTGGATGCAAAACAGTAGCTCTAGAGAAACCTTGGCCAAGCTCACGCTGGTCATGATCATGGAATGAGCTTTTCGTGGATACGAAGTACGTACAAGGTACAAGAAGCCATCATAATTACATAGTTCACGTCACGCATAGCCACGAACACGCCTGTTGAGCATACAAGTTATACTGACAATAGCGACCTTAGCAACTGCTTCCAAAGTCACTGCTTAGGGTTTAGGGTTTTTAAGGTAGCATTACTGTTTGGTATTAAGTATTTGGGGAGTCACAGTTAGGAAGTGCGAAAGTAAATTTCCAGATGGAACCTCAGAGGAGCAGAGCAGGGCAGGATAAGAACCTCCAGTTTGGAAAGCTGGCTGCTCTCGACATGTTGTAAAAAGTCGTGATCAAGCAAGGGCCCTAATGATGCTGACCAAGCTCTCGCCTCGAATGCCTTCGACGAACCAAAAACTTACCCCAACTGCTATGACAAGGCGCCCGGTTGTCCGCGATGTACTGTCGCAGCGCTGCACCCTTCTGGCGCTGCTCGAAGGTGAGCTTGTTCAGCAAGTTCATGGCACTAGTCATACTGCCTTGCCACGCCGAGAAGCTTGAAGATGCACAAACCGGGGGGACGCCGACACTGCCGGAATAAGACGGGAAGTGCCTCTGAAGGCCTAAACCTTCGTATGCTTCCGACATCCAATCAAGGGCTACTTGGAGGACCCTAAGTCTGGGCGTGGCCAAGGGCTTAAATGGCCATCGCAGGCACTTTCACCAGACTTCAAGGACATGCACTACACTCGCAGGGTTTTGGGTTTAGGGTGTAGCACATGACTCTGGCGAGCTTACCAAGCGTCAGGATTCATCCCCTAAACTCCCAAAACCCCAACAACGCCCATGTACCAACTGTACCAACACATTGCGTCGAGATCGAAAGGCGGAGTCTACCCAACCCGAGACGCAGAGAAGCCGAAACCCGGGGCCGGAGGCCCTGCGGCCAAAGAGCTGACAAAGGAGGAGAACATGACCTTTTGGCTCAGCCCGATGCGGTCTCCGGTTGAGATTTGTCACACCCGCTAAGTTTTAGGGCATTTAGGGCCCCATCACACTTCCTAGCACCAAAGGCGTCTTGCTAGCTGATGATTCGCGCTAGTTTCTCCGTGCCTTCACGACTTCCATCGAGCCTTGATTCGGAGAAAGGCTACCACCACGAGAAGTGACCGTGAAAACAAGGAAAACGGCAAGTGCTCATGCAGTGCATGACCATGACCTCATCATAACAGGCAGCTATAATAGGGATCTAAAGAAAGTAATATGGTTTCCTTATTGTGGTACCTTAAATTAGATCCCTTAACAAGAACCCAGAAGAGCTTTCCGGGGTGTCCTGAACTAGGTAACCTTAAACCGGGGCAGGACTCTCAACTCTTAAGTCCCTCCCTGGGCCCTCCCTTTAAAGGACAGGCCTCCTGAGCATCGACAGATGGATTCGGGTTTAGGGTTTAGGGTTTAGGGTTTAGGGCCTAGGGTTTAGGGTTTAGGGTTGGAGTTGCAAAAAATCAAGGGACCCATCATATGGGAGTTCCCGAAAATTCGGGGCCCCCTATTTTGGGGGGTCCTTGTAGTAAGGATCCTACTAATTAGGGTACTATATTAGGGGCCCCTATTTTCGGAAACTCCCGTATGGAGCCCCGAAACTTACGGGACCCTCTTTGAAACGGAGCCCCCAACTTTAAGAAAGCTCAGAATGTCTATGGCCCCAGGAGCCAGCTTTGGGATCCTTATAGTAAGGATCCTACTGATTAGAGCATTATATTAGGGTCCCCTATTTGGCCCCAGGAGCCAGCCCGGAGAAGATCACCACAATTGCGTACATCCGCTCGGCCACATTCATTGGGTTCACCTCCATGGCCTCGGCCGGAGCTCGCGGTTGGAGGCTGTGATAGAGGGGCATCGATCGATAAAATACGGCTCTGTTAAAGCAGAGCGATATAGAAGTATAAGAAGGGGCTCTCATGAGTATAATCATTCTGGCGACCCCTGTGTTAAAGCTTCTCGGCTTTGAGGTTCAGGTCCCGACTCCCACTGCGCAAGGCGCAGATATCACCGATCATCAGACGAGGGGTTTCCTCTCTTCTTTAACAGCCGGGCCCCAAAAAGTTCAAACTTCCCAAGAAAGAGCTAATATATAAGGCCAAAAAGTTTAAAGTTCCCCCGTTCGCTATCTAAAATTTATCAGTACCAACGTCACCCGACAACCACCCACGATTCAGGTTTAGGGCTCAGACTTTTGGGGTGTTAATGTTTTTTTAAAATCTTAGCAGTGTTCAGGGTTGCAGTGATAAGCTTGTTGTCTTTTCTATCTTGTTGTTCATAGGGCAGAAAAATTCGTCGTTCGCAGTCTTAGGAACATGCTCCTGCTCCTGCTGCTGGTACTGTTACTGGCTGCTGCTAATGCTGCTGCTAATGCTACTGCTACTCCCACTCATACTCCTACTCTTACTCCTACTCTTACTCCTACTACTACTACTACTACTACTACTACCACTACTACTACTAAGTCTACTACTACTACTACTACTACTGACTGATGCTGCTGCCATTACTGCCGCTGCCTTCTCGTACTACGACAGCGACAACTACTCCGAACTCACGGCCACTTCATCGCCACCACCTCTACACTCTAAGAGATCTACAGGTACCCAAAGTATTCTCCAAGCCACAGCAGGCGTGAACTGAGTCACGGCCCAGTGCACACCTCCGTCAACTGCAGCTTAGGGTTAAGAGTTAGACTTCCGAGCAAGTGGACTCGCTGGATGTAGAGTCTCTTGGTCCGGGGTTAGTCCCAAGGTCCAGAGGATGAAGATCGTGACTAGGTCGGCCTTTGACAGCCTGTGAAGAACACTAGCATATAAGTCAGATCGTCTTGAATCTAAATTATCCAGTTGCCCACCTAGCTGATTGTCCACTGTGCCTCTGACGTCCGTCCCCACGTTGGCCCCGGCTTGGCATTCGGCGGTCAACCATGCTAATCACACACAACCGGCAAGAACCAGTACGAGCTGCAAACAAGATTCAGTATTGCAACCTTATATTGAACAGTCTAATCGCTTGGGTGAGATGCTTGAGTATAGTTTGAGGATTTAGGACCTTTGAACGATCAGCTCGGAACTTCAGCCTGCGCGTACAGGGTCATAAGCATTTTGCGTGCCACACATCATGCAGAAGCCTCTTCTTCTCTTGCCTTCTTTCACGGCTTAACCATTTAATGCTTCGGGTTCCCAGATCAACAGACTGCGAAAAGCGATTGATGCGCGGTCCATCACAACCATTCCTCAAAACCCCATGTCCAGCCAGTATCCTGCCAATCTTGAAGCGCAGTCCAAGAGCAACTTGTTAGCACCCAAATCGAGCACAAGCAAAGTCTCCGCAAGGACAAGGATAATGACACTCATAATGATCCCGAACCTCGCTTGCCACCTATTAGTACTGCTGTTAGTATTATTATCTTTCCTATTATTACTGCTGTTAGTATTATTATCTTTCCTAGTACTGCTGTTAGTATTATTATCTTTGCCATCCTAAAGCGGAGTAGACTGTAACATGTTTGCTGCCAGAGGCACTTGTGAGATACTGCGCAACGACGTGCTGTTCATCCTACAGGGCTAAGACTTACCTACCTGGGCTCTATGCGATTCTACGCGGGTTTAGAGGTTTAGGGTTCCTTTAAGGGTACTATAGGGTTCTATAAGGGCTCCTTTAAGGGATGTAGAAGGTCTCTGATGGTTTTGAGTAACACATGACGGTCTTTTGCATGACTGCAACGGTGCAACGCAGAACGACATCTCCGTACAAGTGCTTCGCTTCGTGGAATCCACGGGGTCCGAGGTGAATGGCACTTGAATCTGCAGGTCGACAATCCAGGCGTCAATGTGCGGGGGGGTGCACAGTTGAGGGGTGGTGATATGGATTTGTATGCTTACGGCTTCAGGTACAGCACCTTACTGTATAGGACCTTGCAGGGGCCCCTTACACTATTACTGGTTTTTTTTCAGGCTTTAGATCAGGACATGTGCACGCGCCGGAACACCAGGAGTTCAGGGCAAAGCTCCCCAAGCCATCGTTGAAAACACCCGGCCGAGAGAATCACGCAACATCGGGCCTGTAGACTCAGAACAGGGGTTTTGGGATGGGTTAGGCTATCGCTTGATACTGTAGGGACTGTAAGGGGGTAGGGACTGATTGATTATTCCGACCTCTATACTACATCAACCCTCAGCCCCAAACCCTGCTCAGCTTTGGGGTTCCTTGATCTGGAGGTGTGCCAGCACTCCCTTTCTTTGCCTGCAGTACACCATTTCCGCGTACTGCGAGGCTAGCGGACTTAGCAACTAGGGCCGTAGTACTAAAAGGGGTTACAACAAGTGGGTGCAACTATAGTCGCCTTGCTTGATGGTCCTACTTACTGAGCGTTCTGATCCTTCAAGTGCTCATCTCTGCATTGATAATGATAACTGATCCCCGGACAGACTTGGTGGGTAATACAGGGAGGGGCTTTGATGAATTGGGCCTAGGAGACTGCTTGCCAGAGAAGCTCAGGCCTCGTAGCTGAGATATTCGGAGATCCAGTTCCTCTCGAAGCCTCCCACCTCAAAGGCAGGAAAACTCAGGCATCAACAGAGGCGTTTAGGGGTTTAGGGGCTAAGCAAACGGTTTAGGGCTTAAACTTTAAACCCTAAACCCTTAAGCCCTAAACCCTAAACCCTAAACTTCCCTAAACCCTAAAGCCTAAGCCCTAAATTCGGCCCCAAACCCTATAGCCCAAACCCTAAAGCTTCAAACCTGAAGCTGCTGGCAGGCAGGGGAGGTTCGAGCTTGCCAACAGCGGCTTTTTACCCAGTACAAGCCTATACTCGCACTTTTGGGTTAGGGCTGTAGCCTGTGTGCTCAGGATCTCAGAATGCACCACCTGATGCTGAGGAGGGGAACGAGGCGACTGTTGCCCGCTTTTTCTATATAATACTCACTACGATTGCAGTAATTCCGAAACGCTGGCCGTCTTAGGAATTAAAGCTCTTATATTACCTGCCAGCTTTACTATCCTACTTTCCGAAGCGCCTGTAATCTNATATAATACTCACTACGATTGCAGTAATTCCGAAACGCTGGCCGTCTTAGGAATTAAAGCTCTTATATTACCTGCCAGCTTTACTATCCTACTTTCCGAAGCGCCTGTAATCTCAACCCACCACCGCGACATGACCTTGGGGCCTGTGTACTTCAATAGGCTTTTGGGTGGTACTACAGTACAATTATTGTACTGTAGTACCACCCAAAAGCCTATTGAAGTACACATTTTGTAATTATTCAAGCACCGAACCTCATGACTCCAAAGAAACACACTGTAGCCACCCTCCATGCCCAACCTTCGTACAACCGCGAAGCAACTACCAATGCCGACCAATGCCTTCACTTTCCCCGACGAACGATGCCACTCCATGTTGCCAGACTTCCTCAAATAAACATTGCAGCGATTGCTTCACCGGTCTTTTGCACCCTGGTGCACAGCTGCATGGGGGCCAGCTGCGGCCCCAGCCTCCACCAACAAGCGCGCAATCTCCAAATGGTCTTTGCCGCGTGCATGTACGAGAGCCGTGTTGTCGAGCTTGTTCGTCAGATCCGTGGCGGCTCTGGCTTCCAAAAGCACTTGCACGATCTCAAGATGACCTTTCTCAGATGCACAGATAAGTGCTGTGTTGCCATCACTATTCTGTAAATTGTTGTCGGCACGAGCCTCCAAAAGCATGCGTGCGATCTCAGCATGGCCTTTGTCGCATGCACGAATAAGCGCCGTGTCGGCATGCCTGTTCCTCACATCATTGTTGACACCAGCCTCCAGAAGCACACGGACGACCCCGACATGGCCGTGCTCGCATGCACAGATAAGAGCCGTGCTGGCTGGAAACTGTTTCAAGTCCGTACCTGCCTCCAAAAGCATGCGGGTCATCTCAACCTGTCCTTCTTGGCACGCAATTGTAAAAGCTGTATCGCCAGCAGGGTTTTCTAAATCCTTGCTAGCACCGGCTTCCAACAGCATGCGTGCGAAATCAATCCGCCCGTTTGCACATGCATACATGAGAGCGGTGCACCCTTTGAGTTTCATTCCGTTCCTCTTCAAGTTCACATCAGCACGGGCGTGCACCAGCAAGTGCAATATCTCAACACGGCCCATGATGGATGCACCGATGAGAGCCCTGTCATCCAATTTGTTCAAGTCCTGGTGAGAACCGGCTTTCAGAAGCATACCGGCAATCTCAACATGACCTTTGGCGCAGGCACAACTGAGCGCTGTGCGACCCGACTGATTTCGCAGATCCTTTCTAGCACCGGCCTTCAGAAGCACACCCACGATCTGGACGTGGCCTCCGTCGCATGCAAGGACAAGAGCTGTATTGCCATCAGAGTTCGTCGTGTAATGCTTCGCACGTGCTTCCAAGAGCATGCGAGCAATCTCAACATGGCCGTTCATGCATGCACACATGAGGGCAGTGGAATTGTTGCCCTGCCAATGTGGATCGGCGCGGGCAGCCAGAAGCAAGCCGGTTGCCTCCACATGACCATTGCTAGATGTACAGATGAGAGCTTTCTCCAAGTCCTTGCTAGCACCGACTTCCAAAAGCACACGTACAAGCTCAACATGGCCATTCTCGCATGCATCCGTCAAGGCAGTGTGGTATTTCTTATCCTTCCATTCCCCTCGATCCACGTTGGCATTGGCCCCTGCAAGCAGGCGGACTGCTTCAACATTGCCTTTGTCGCATGCGCTGGAGAATGCTACTTCCAGCACTGTGCTCGAGGCAGGCACCAACACCAAGAAGACTTCACTGGGAGTGCTCAGCTCAGCCTCATCAGTCAAAACACGGCCCCCCTGCACAAGCTGTTGTATGCACACGGGGAGGTCGAAAAGAGAAAGCAGATGCTCTTTCAACTCTGCCGCGCTTTTGACATCATCCCCAGCCGCAGCTGTCAGTTCCTCCCCTGAAAGCTTCAGAACACGGATCATCCTGCATGAACGGCTCGAGCCAGGATGCGGGTCAAAGAAGGTGAAGCTCACACGGCTCCCAAAGGCCCTGCGCCCTCACTGCCTCGGCCTCTCTACGTAGTGACTAGCTCGTGGCATCAGTGGTATCGCCTATGATCCTTCTGAAGCTACTTCTGACCTGTTCTCATCTCGTCGCTTGCGCCTTCTGGAATCTTCACTCCAGAAGCATTTGTGCAATTGCTGGAGGCTGGCTAAGCAGCCCTGTGTGCGATTAAATCGTCGACTTGCTTTCTAGGCTCCCCTCATCATCAATCCCGAGCCTTCAACCCTCGAGCATTCTTGGGCTCATCACCTTCAGTTTCCTACTATTCTCTTCAAACCATAGCTTACCGGTAGCAGGGGCCACACGTCTGATCTTAGGTTTGTCTTTTAAGTTAGACAGGTAGGGTTTGCGGTTTAGGGTATCAGCTACACAGGTCTGATGTATTCTACAGCCTACTCTGTGGCTACTTCATGCTTCCGTCTAGAAGTTTGCAGAAAAGTGCCCTACTCTGCAGGCTTTCTGCATTTGTATACATATAGATACATATACATATATACATATTATGTGTGTGTATGTATGTATGTATGTATGTATGTATGTGTGGTATACAAAGTACATACATAACACATATAGAAAGAAAGAGAGGGAGAGAGAGAGAGAGAATGTAGGTTTAGGTATACACGGTATATGCAGATTGCTCTGGATATGACATGTGAATGCATACATACGTAAATACACATGTTACACATATACAGACATACATGCATGCATGCATGTACACACCCAGAGTTTACCCCTTCCCCGAGCTCGTGAACACTTTTACTACATGAAGATATCTGCTGCCTGTGACAAGGACGCATTTGGTCGCTGTACTCCGAACTGCTACAAGATGTACCTTCCGCAAACCTCTACTTCGATCCCTGAGGTCCCAACCATTTTCTGGCCGTTGCTTTGCAACACTGCATACACACCATCGGGCATGAATAATTCTCCATGTCGCACTGTTCATGATCTTCTACTAAAATTTTACTGGAGTTGCTGAACGGCAGCCAGATGTAAAAGCATTTCACATTCAAGAAGAAGCCTATGGTCAGCATGGTCGGCGGTCGACCACAACGACAAATGCTGTCACAATCCTGTCTCACGTATTTAGACACCGTGGCGCATCTGACTGCGTGCTTCCCGCCGTTGCTGCTGCCTCTACAATAGAAAGCTTTCTGTAAAGCCACCATCATCTCACCCACTTCAAAACTATCCATGATGCCGAATCCGTGTCACCTCACTGAAACCCGGCACGAATCTCAAGCGCAGACCATGCATTGCCCACGCACACTGAATACGTTTTTGTGGTGCAAAATTACCATTCAAACCCGGACACAAATTCTTCACTGTGCTTCCGGTCTTCTCTGCTGTCCTCTCCAACACCTGGATACTACCCATCTGCTTCGAACTACTTGTACTTCTGGGATCTTCCAGGTAGGGTGTCCTACAGCAAACCCTAACTAAACCCTGAATAGACCCCTAAACCCTAAACCTTAAACCCTAAACCCTAAACACTAAACCTTAAACCCTAAA
Source organism: Symbiodinium sp. clade A Y106 (assembly GCA_003297005.1). Taxonomy (NCBI): domain Eukaryota; class Dinophyceae; order Suessiales; family Symbiodiniaceae; genus Symbiodinium; species Symbiodinium sp. clade A. The sequence continues at coordinate 79,411 of BGNK01001789.1, forward strand.
CCCTAAACACTAAACCTTAAACCCTAAACCCCAAACACTAAACCTTATAATGGAACTCGATCCTCGTGCAGGACTCGTGGATGCTAGGCTTCGGGCCTGGCCGATGGCGAACCAGCCACAGCCTGATATGCTGTGGGTTTTCGAGGTTTAGGGTTTACTTTAGAACTGATGGTTCTTTTTTAGAATTCATAGTTTAGAGTTTAGGCTTTTCGGGGCTCGGGCTAAAGCTAGAACCCCGGGTTTACAACTTCAGAAACACCCCCCCCCATGTGGCGGTTCTCGGCTCTTGGAGTGGAGGGTCGAGGTGCTTTCGTTTTGAATGCAGGAAGGCTCGGACTTCGCTTCTTTCTGCGGTTGAAGAAATATAGGGCCCGGAATGAATGAATAGGGCTTGGTGGTATATTATACCATAATCATAATCAGGAACCGCCAAGATAGTATAGATAATTACTACCCATAGGCCCCATAGTGGTTCCTTTTTGGTGTTCATATTTAGAATTATATAACGTAATTATTAGGACCCTCAGATAATTCTCACAGTCTGCGCCTGGAGCCGAGGGGGGTGTGGAGCGCCAGATCATGCCGTAGGGAGGCTTTAGAGTTCAGGGTTTGCGGTTTAGAGTTTAGGGTTTAGGGTTTAGAGTTTAGGGTTTAGGGTTTAGAGTTTAGGGTTTAGGGTTTAGAGTTTAAGGTTTACGGTTTTGAGTTTAGGGTTTAGGGTTTAGGTTTAGGTTTAGGTGTCACGGGCCCACATAGTGGTTGATCATGATGACCACGAAGAGGAGCTGCAGCACGCTGCTGACGGCCTGCGCAGCAGGGAAGACGCATTTTCCCCCTCAACCCTGAACCCGAAACCCTAACTAATCCGAAACCCCAAACCCGAAACACTAAACCTTCAGACTCTGGATTTTCAGGAAAGCCATGCTTTCACAAGTGTGCTCTTTCGTTGCCACCAGCTGAGCTGACCGAAGCCCGAAACCCAACGGCCCGAAACCCCTCAAAGCGTCTTTGGGGAGTTTCCGTAGGGTTTAGGGTTTAGGGGGCCCTAACTCCGCTGTCTCCCCTCGCTCGCAATATGTTAGACTGTAGAATCCATCCAAGGTGGAGCCGGACGCCGGGATCGTGAGCCCTAAAAAAACAAAGACCCTGGAATGAGGTACCCCTATCGGAAACTCCCATATAGTTTGTGAACCTGAAGCCTCTGGAAGCTCTTGGGCTCCACGCGTTGATCCCCAAACCCTAAAAATCATAAGAATCTCCAAGCCCTGCACCTCAAAAGCCCTAAGATCGCAAACTCCTTTTTTTCTAAAACCCATGCCCGGAAGATTTGGTTTGGTGGTGTTTTGGAGCGTACGGTGACCAATGCTGCTAATTCTTCCGGCACCTATAGTACCGGCCTCATTGCACCTAGATTTCTGGCCTCATTTATGATATAATGGAACCCTCGACTCCAAGATAGGAGGGCCTTGGGGCTTGAGGCTTGGGGCATCGTGGCGTAAGGCTTGAAAGTTTTCCGGTGTTTAGGGTTCGGTGGCTTCAAAATCAGTGCTGAGGTCAGGGTTTTGTCGGATAGAGCTCCCGTAGGTGCCTTAATGGCTATAGTATAGTCGATAAGCATCGCGGCCGCTATATTGCTGTGTTCACTATAAAAGCCAAGTGGGGGCGGATCTGCAGTCAAACACCTGAAATCAAACAGGAAGAAGCAAGGTTGAGCGCAGAGTTTGGCAGCACAATCACTCTGAGCTCCTGAGCGCAGAGTTTGGGGTTTAGGATTTCAGGATCAATCAGGGCTTAAATCGGGTTCTCTGCTGGGTCCATAAGGGTTCGATAAGGGGTTGTCTGGGGGTTTTGGGGCCTAGTGTTAGGCTGCACTCCTGCTTTAGGGTGTAGGACCCAAACTCTGCCTTGTTGTGATCGCTCAGGATGAGCTCCTTGAGCCTGCCAGGAACGCTAATATAGGGGCTTTAATAATTAGAATAGGGTTTTGGGGTATATTATACCACAGGAACCCCCAAATATGGGTAATTCTTAAGGCCCCTATATTAAATCACTTGGCTCTGCAAACGAAAGCCGCACTAGTCAAGGAACAAAAATCACAGCTGTCAACGCTGGACCACCCATGACGGAGGCGAGATGAGCCAGATGCCTGGTGGAAAGTGCTTAATTGAAACTGGAGGTCCAGATAGATGATGAGAATACTCCTTCTTCGCCCCAACAACATTTACGATGATTCACCCCACACTCCACTTATTTCATGCCACTACACATATTTACATGTTAGATCTATACATTATATATATGTATATATATACAGATACATACATATCCCTCTCTCTCTCTCTGCCGTGGTGTTATGTGTATATATATATATTCAGATACCGTTTGTTTGACACACCACAAGCCCCAACCCTGTATCCATAACATTCCAAGCAGGGCGCCTGAGTATTGAAGGTCGGTCGGCCACCTCAACACGCACGCAGAATCTCCGAATCAATACCAATTCGAAGGTCAGGTTTAATTTAGGATACACAATGCCGGCACTGGCATTGCTACATCATGAACTCTGTTCTCGTTGCTACTATGCTTGTTGTGTAGGGGTTGCTGCAAAAGCGATGGCTACTCCGAGGGTCTTGACTCCTAACGATGCTACTTCAGATGATACGACTACCATACCCCGGCACATGACTTCCGCCGGGCAGAATGACCCGGAGGCGGCTCTAAGAGGGTGAGACTTCTCGCATTCAGACTAAGTACTACTCCACTGGCAGGGTTGTGTGCCCCTGGCAGCGGCTTGCGGATCATGATTGCCACACTTCTCTTCCAAATTCCAAAAACAAAAAGTTCACATGATGGATGTTGCATCTCGGCGGATGCTCCACGCAAGCTTGTTGATGCACCCGCATTGCCTCCTAAATCTCTAACCCCAATGTCCCCGAACTTTAAACTCGTATGACCCTAAACAACAAACCCCAAACCCTAAACCCTAAACCCCAAACCCCAAACCTTAAACCCTAAACCCTAAACCCTAAACCCCAAACCCTAAACCCCAAACCCTAAACCCTAAACCCCAAACCCTAAACCCCAAACCCTAAACCCTAAACCCTAAACCCCAAACCCTAAACCCTAAACCCTAAACCCCAAACCCTAAACCCTAAACCCTAAACCCCAAACCCTCAACCCCAAACCCTAAACCCTAAACCTCTCTTTCACATGTATATTTAAACCTTAATGGCATTCGTGGGCAAGGCCGTTTTTTCCGGACCAGTCTTAAGGGAATTCGTGGGCAAGGCCGTTTTTTCGGACCAGTCTTAAGGGAATTCGTGGGCAAGGCCGTTTCGACCAGTCTTAAGGGAATTCGTGGGCAAGGCCGTTTCGACCAGTCTTAAGGGAATTCGTGGGCAAGGCCGTTTCGAACCAGTCTTAATGGAATTCGTGGGCAAGGCCATTTCGGACCAGTCTTAATGGAATTCGTGGGCAAGGCCATTTCGGACCATTTCGGCTCTAGGGTTTGGGCCTTAGGGTTTGGGCCTTAGTGTTTGGGCCTTAGGGTTTAGTGAAACTTTGTATTTTCTTAATGTTTTGGGTTTCTCTGGGTGGGTGGGTATTATTCGAAGTCGAACTTGTAAGCTCGACTAGAAACTGCTCGATCCGGANTTAGGGTTTAGTGAAACTTTGTATTTTCTTAATGTTTTGGGTTTCTCTGGGTGGGTGGGTATTATTCGAAGTCGAACTTGTAAGCTCGACTAGAAACTGCTCGATCCGGAGCTGCTGAACCCTAAACCCCAAACCCCAAACCCTAAACCCTAAACCCCAAACCCTAAACCCCAAACCCTAAACCCCAAACCCTAAACCCTTTTAATGGTACCTGTTGTGGTTGCCTTCGTCACTCTGCTCCACTAGGCCTACGATGCTGCGCACTGCAGCTTCAGTCACTTGAGTAGGATCCTTTTGGGGTTTAGGGTTTAGGGTTTTGGGTTTAGGGTTTAGGGTTTAGGGGTTGGGGTTTAGGGTTTGGGGTTTAGGGTTTAGGGTTTGGGGTTTAGGGTTTAGGGTTTAGGGTTTGGGGTTTAGGGTTTAGGGTTTGGGGTTTAGGGTTTAGGGTTTAGGGTTTAGGTCCTGGCTAGTGTTAGAACGACTGGGGGCTTTTCTAATTAAGATTGTGTCGAACCCTTTGACGATGGGCAGCATGTTGTTGCGATATACAGCCATAAGGCCAGAAGCAACCTACCGCATGCATTTCGACTTCTTGCCAAGATTTACAGAAATCAGCAGATCACTGCCCCAAACCCTCGGCCCAAAACCCTCAGCCTGAAATCAGAGCTGCAGCTTTTATGCTTGCGACTACTTCTCCCCAGAACATCCACAAATGTCCTTAAGCTCTTGCAACATTCAAAAGCTCATCAAACCCTCAAAATTGCAGAAAACCCCATAACACCCTCCAGTGCACCAAGAGCACAGAAAGAGCTTCAGAGACCCTAAACCTTTTCAGCACTCGCACTCGAACAATTCAAGCGAGGTTTGGGAGACTCTAATGTAGGGGTCTTAATAAATTTTAATGGGGTTTGGGGCCCATTATACTGTAACTATAATAAGGAACCCCCAAAATGGTATAGGTAATTACTTAGGCCCCCATATTAAACCGTAAACCCTTGAAACCGATGCCTTCAGAAGCCGAACCAAGCGGAGGACCCGGACCAGACCTGCAAGACACGAGGCTGACTTCGACAACAATTAAGCAATACGTCTGTAGACGATGCATGTATGTATGCATGTATGCATGTATGCAAGCATGCATGGATGGATGGATGGACGGACGGACGGACGTGAAGTTGCTTGTGTTTTTACCGTTCCTTTTACACATACTTACAACTGCACACACATGTACTTATACAGATAGGCTCCCGCATGGCAAGTCTCGAGGCTCTGCTTGGCGCAAATGTACGGGCATGTGTGTGTACACACATGTATATGTATGTATATATATATATGTATATAATTATATATATATATATATATATGCCATGTAAAGAGGTATATGAATATATGCACAGCTTAAGCATGTGTGGTAGAGTTGTTAGCTGTGACTTTAGTTTGACTATAGTGTCCGCGGAGTCCCGAAAACATCACCTCCCTCTGACGGTGTAGCGCTTCAGGGCCTAGGGACGTTTTTGCTAGCTCTACTCTACTTGTCAACGGGAAAACAGGCTTCAGAGCGCACAACAAACAGCATCGAGCTTATTCTCAACTGCAGTTGAAGCTTGTATTCAACTTGACACAAAACATCCATTGCCTTCTCTCATGCAATATTTTCAGAACACCCTGAAAGAACCTTGCGCGTGAATCATCCTAGGTGTTTCAACGGGATTCGACCCGCACGGCTTCTTCGGCTTTCAGGGTTTTACAGGACTACTTTACATTTACTGCCATCTGTTGTCAATGCGTTTGGGGTGTAGTCAAAGAAGTGATCGCAGCCAGAGTCGTTGATGCCCTCGCAAAGGCTATTCAAAACTCTGCACAACCCTCGACGCTCCTGCGGAACCTTGTAACAGCCCGTTTGTTTTGTACAAGACCGAAGGATGTAGAATAACCCGATGCCCGAGAATTCGATACCTCAAACCCCAAAACCCCCCAAAACCCAAATAGCAGGAACCTTTATATACCCATCTACGAAGGCGCCCTGAATCTGAAGAAACCCAATGAAACCGGAAAACCCTACCGAATCCGTGATCCTTCATATTAGCATCCGTATAAAACCCCTTGATTGCAAACCGTGTGCAGCCCTATGTAAAGCTCAGAAAACCGTAAACAGATAAAGACATCTCCTGTGAAACCCCGTACAACTGGTGCCCTTGCGCTCCAATGCAGCTCGGCAGCGGAGAACGATGCGACCCCTGCGACGGTGTCTGCTTCATTTGGGGTGTGCAGTTTTAAGGGGTGAAGAAGTAGGGATTAAGACTGGGATGAGGGGTAGGTTGGGGTTTAAGACGTAAGGGCTTAGGTTCATAGCTTTTGGTTGAAGGGTTACACTCCGTTTACAGTGTGCGCTTTGATTGAGCCTTCCTGCAGCAGCTATGCAGGAGATCGTATTGAGTGCGTGACATTTGCTCTAGACAATTGGCACACGAGCCAACGAACACAGGTCTTTCAGAAACAGCAGCTGGATTGCTAGCCCATCAAGCTGATGCGCTACTGAACTAAATGCCCCGGGTTGTTCTCCACCGATCTGGGTATCAGTTGCCCGCAAGACTGTAGGATACTGTAAGCCTAAGATCATGCACTCAAACGTGAGACATACGCAACCTGTGCCTCTGCCAAGCCCCAGTCAATCTCAGCATACCCCAAAGCTGAATACTTATTGTCAGGATGATTGTAACAATATGGGGTCCTAGCAATATCACTGTCATCATCGTGGTGTGCTTTGCAAGGTCGCCGGCAGGTACTATAGGGGCCTTAATAGTCAATTAGAATAGGGTTTGGGGACCCATTATACTATAATCATAAGAAGGAACCCCCCCCCAAATAGTGTAGGTAACTATTAAGGCCCCTATGGTACTACGATCAAAAACCATATCGGCCTCAGCACTTGCAGAAGCTCCATGTCATCCATGCCGTTCGAGAGAAGGAGAATCCAATCCTTGAATTTGCATGTCGAGGGTCAGTGATAGGCTGTTGCCGCAGCACCCTATCCACAGGCCACTGCTTTTACCATCACCACAACTTCTGCCACCTCCTCCTCCTACTAGTCCTGCTGCTGCTACTACTACTACTACGACGACGACCACGGTCGGATACTGACTTTTGACCGTCAAAGCTCCGCCAAAACTAATCACTGTGGGAAGTGTGATTGTTGTTGTTTAGCCCTTAGGCACTAAGCCCATGCGACAAGAGTCAGTGACCACCACGGAGACATCCACGCAGAACCATGTCCTGTCAAGCAAAGCCGCACCAAAACAAAACAGTGGTTTAAGGTTCTATGGACTTCATTCTTGCATCTTCTGCTTCTTCTACGCTGCTGTTGTGGCTTCTACTGCCAGCCACCTCTACTCCTACAATTCAACTGCTGCTACTGGAATGCAAACGGCCGACGGGCTACGACGACAGCTAAATGAAACCAGACACTTTGGCCGCAATGAACACGTCATCGTGTTGAAACCCTAAGCCACGTTGGCTCGATTTCAAGATGAATTGAACCGTAAACCCGAAACCGATAGAGCCCGATAGAGGCTGTGAGGAAGTTACTGCGCACGATGACAAGGCAAAAGCCTGAAACCCCGCAAAGACACGAACCTCGAAATGAAACTCTGAACCATAAACGGTCCAATGCAGGAACCTCAACTAACCTCAACCATTACTAGCATCGTGTGTCCCGGAACGCCGAATTTAAGGTATAGAGGAAGGGTCTGTGTGCAGTCCTCATCGCTCAACCATTCAGGTTTCTCGCAGGATTTTAAGGATTCTCTAAGCTTCTCCGAGGTTTGGCAGGAAAACACCGTGCCATACTTATGTGGGAACTATGAGGGGACATGTTCCCATATCGATTTCAGATCGTTTCAGGCTCGGGCTCTCTTCTATGTTGCTGAAAAAAAAGCAGTCAGAAGGGTTCAGGGTTGGTGCGATGACTGAACCAGCCGTTAGGGTTTAGGGTTTAGGGTGTAGGGTGTAGGGTTTAGGGTTTAGGGTTTGGGGTTTAGGTGACAGCCACCCCCAAAAACCGTGAACCCTGAACCCGGCAGCAACTCAGGACCTGATGTACTTCCTGGCAACGTAGCTGGGACGCATGTCCACGGCCCCACCATCTGTCACTCCACGAAGGAAGGAAACCAGAATATCCTTGGAGCACAAGGCTTTCAGAGTTTATGTTTTGAGAATGGCCAAAAAATCCGTCAACTGAGCAGCCCTGGCTGGAAATAAAGTTAATTATCGGCTTAGTGTGTTGCTTCTTGTGTTGCGGGTCAGAGTTCGGGGCCTAGGGTTGTGACTGTGCTACTCTGAACAGGCTGCAAAACCACGCTAGGGTTACGACAAATAGTTGGCTTGATGCGTTGTTCATTTTACCCGCTGCAATGCCACAGCTGATCTTTTGAAGTTATTATACACCACACTCTGCTCGGACAATTGCGCAACAATCACCTCCAGCAAGTTCGCAGCCCAACAGTTCTTGCCTTTGCCACTAGCTTCTGGTGTGCTTACAGATTGTTGCTACTTCCCAAGCTCTGAGGTTCCAGAAGCCCTCCCCCTGCAACCGAGACACTGAACTCGAAAGCCCACGACTACGCCTTGAACCCTTGAAACCGAGATCCCTAAGCACTTAAAAGTACAAGTTGTGTATCGAAAACCCTGAACCCTAAACCCCAAACCCCTAAACCCTGCACGAGTACCTCTTCCCGAAGTGCTTCCCAGGGTCCAGGGTCCAGACCAGAGCCACACCCGTGTCACCCTGAGGAATCTGCTCAGGGATCGGATGACCAGCGCTTTACATTTGAGGTTTAGGCTTCAGGGTCCGGGGTTTGGGGTTTAGGGGTTCAGGTAGGAGTCCGGGAGCATGAGGCGCAGGGGTTTTAGAATGTGGGCTTAAGATGCATCAAAGCTGTGCTTTCGATGTACTTTCAGTCTCGAACACCAGAACTCCCTTCTGCCTGGCCTTTCAGCAACCGACATGTGAAAGCAACGTGCAGCACCCATCATGTCCAGCCCTCCCGCTCAACGCACGCGACGCCCCAAAGAAGCCTTCCCAACTTGAATCCCAACAACTTCAACCCTTACTAAAGCCCTGAGCTGCACATGAAGAAAAGACCACAGACAGTAACAGGCGCTGACAACCTTAGTATAGCGGCCACAATGATCGGGCCGGTGCTTCGGAATGTCTTGGATATGTCGGAGTATACTTGTAAGGTGCGATCACGGGACATTCAAACAAGTTGCCCAGACCTCTTTTTTTAGGTCTCCATTGGCAGAACCGTAAACCCTAAACCCTAAACCCTAACTCACAGCCAAGTCGCAGCAGACAGAAACCAGCTGCTGAAGCTGAAGACCTGACGGCTGTCGTCCCCACGGGTTGATTACCCCTTGGCTTGGGCTTCTCAAACCCTGTTTCCCCTAGGGATCTAAGGACTCATATATTGAGGCTTTTGGGCCCAAAGACCATACTGACCATACTATATAAGGCTTTTGGGCTATTTTGAGTTTTGCATCTGCGCTATAGCAACTATAGCTTACCAAACACTTTCGCAGCCAGGCCTCCTGAGGTGTTGCCGGGCTTACAGTGCGAGTCGCACCGAAGAGCAAACAGTACTAGACACAACTTAAAAAGCCCTAAACCCAAAAATCTCAAACTCTAAAGAATAATCACAATCATGATTCCTAAGGCACACCCAGATCATCCTTAGCCTCATGCAGGGCCCCCGGAGATTCTCGGCGCCCGAACTAATTACCAAACCTAAACCTCAAGGAACCCTGAATCGTAAACCACGCCTTGAAGATCCAAAGACAGCAACTGGTAGGAACTGTGAAATCTCCCGCTGATCCAAAGTCCGTGCCGTAGAGGGGGAGTTTTGAAGAAAGGGGACCCCTTTAAAGACAACAGGGTCCACATCGTAAGGTAAGGACCCCTAAACCCTAAACCCTAAACCCCTAAACCCCTAAACCCTAAACCCTATGAAACCCCAAACCCGGCCTGAAGGGGCAGAGTGATGAGGTCGTAGAAGACGAAGACTACCGAGACGAAGTCCCACAACACTGAAACCTAACAATCAGAGCAAGGTTCCTTTAAAGGGGTCTATAAGGGCTACTATAAGGGATACTACAAGGGAAAAGGGTTTTGGGCCCATTATACTTGTAGTTTTACTAAGGAACCCCCGAAAGTAGTAGAGGTAGGACAAACCCATCGTTGAGATTGGATTTGTCGGTGTCGGAGGCGGAGGCCTCAGGCTTCAAGAAAGTAAATGGCACCCGGCCGTCAAGAAGCAACGACTTGTCCAACAAGTGATGCTCNAGGACAAACCCATCGTTGAGATTGGATTTGTCGGTGTCGGAGGCGGAGGCCTCAGGCTTCAAGAAAGTAAATGGCACCCGGCCGTCAAGAAGCAACGACTTGTCCAACAAGTGATGCTCTCCGACACCTTGCAAGCTTTCGGCAGGCATCGGCACCGATGCACTTGTCCAGCTCCACAGTGTCAATTTCGGCTGCGACGACACAACCAAGGCGGGGGAAGCACTTTTTATTGTACGCAGGCTGCTGGCACCCGCAAGCCCAGAACCACCGATCCAGAACACTTGGATGTTGTTGAAGCGGAAAGTCCTTACTTGGACTCACTGTTCCGTGCATTCAGAAACAATCTCGGCCGCCAGGCAACTTCCGAAGCTCCTTTTGGTTGGCCTGATTCAGGGTGTTTGCCTCTGAGATCTGGTCCGAGATCAGTTGGCATAAGACCTCAGGGACAATGGGCTGCATGCTAGAGGACAGCTGACCATTGCACATATGCAGGGTCCAGTCAATGGGATGCCTTGCACAGATTCTTGAGGCGAGTTGTCTCCGAAGTCACAGCCAGATCGTTCTTGAGCCCGAGTCGCCTGAGCAATCTAAGTAAAGTGCCTGCAGCGAGACAAATAACTTCAGCTGAGAGGCAAGTGGCACGGTGCCGGCTGGCCCTTCTTGACCTTGATTTTCTTGGCGCTGACGGAGAAGTGGCTGATTCCGTCCCAGAGTTCCAGGACTGCGCTCGGAGACACCTGTCTGTCTGCTGGGCTGCAATATCTAGCCTAGTATCTGCCACCCTGGTTTGCAACCGCTGGCCTTCAACTTGCCGTCGGCAACGCAAGCCCCAACATCCTGGTCCCGCAGGTCCGCCAGTTTGCCTGGGACGGTCAAGGTGCTCCCGTGCTGCAGGCCGAGGCAATGTAGCTGTTTTGCTCGGTTCCGGACGTTTTCCGCCCTTCTCCTTTCCGCTCACCAGTCTGGCCACTGCCGGCTCGACCATTATTGCTCCGGTTCTTACTGCCGTTGGAGCCAAAGTACTGTGAGGCACGTGCTTCAGGGCAAGTTTTTCAAGCCAGACAATGCCCGGGTGCAACTAGCAGCACAACCGACAAAGCAATCGACGATTCAAAGTCTTTTGGCGACCTGCCGGCTGAAGACTGCTCTGCCTAGGACCCCGCTGCGACAGGACATCGGAGTCCGATGACGCAAGAATTGAGAGCAACTGACAGCTCGGGCGAGGTAACCTCAAACCCGACTGAGCTCTGTACAGGCGCTTGGCATTAATTTAGTGTGTCACTCACAGGCACAAGAGAGGCTTGTTTTCGCATGAAAGCAGACTCGGTAGGCAGGCCGGCCGATTACTTTTGAATTAATTGGATGCAGTCGGGCAAGAAAAGCGGCAAAGCTATTTCCAGCGAGTGCGGCCTATGCTCCTGATGGCCGTGCAGCATCTGCTGGCTTCGTCCAAAATGTAGGACAGCTTTGTCTCCACTTCCTCTCGGTCCGCACCAAACATAAGTTGCTTCAAGGCGGTCTGCAAGGCTGCCTGGCAGGTCTTCGCCTGCAGATATTGCACCTGCAAGTCGGGAATTTTCGAGGGTTCCATAGCGGCGGCCCGGGGAGCATGCAGCATGGCAAAGCCCAGTTTTTTCAAAGCTAGGCGGAGGCTGGACTTGTAGTCTTCCACATCCTTGATGTGACGCTTCCCTGAGTCTTCCTCCTGGGAGCTTGGCGCAAACTCGCTGACCTCGGCTGGCATCTCGCTCGACAGACCCGAGTCCGGATCCCTGCGAGCTTTCTTTCTTGGCCTCACGGCTTCGGCTTCCATGTTCGACATGATCGGTCACCTCAAACCCGTTGGACTGCTTGCTGCTGCTTGCTGCACTTGAGCCTCTGAAGGAGATGGTGTCTGGATGAACGACATACTTACATGCTGCTGACTCCGAGGCTTTTCACAGTCGGCAAGGACCCGGCACTATCACGCTTTATTACCGAAGGACAGTGCAAAACTCGGGCGAGGTCACCTCAAACCCGGCTTACTGCCATTGGCGGATGCTCGGGCGAGGCCACCTCAAAGCCGGCTCACGTCCATGGGATCATGTTGGCGGCATTACAAACCAAACTTTAGGCTACTAGCAGTTTTATTGTTACATGTTGTGTCTCGGTTCATAGACTCGAGGCCGCTACATGAGCAAACTTTTTTAAACAGACTCAGTCGGCCATGCTGCATGACCGCACTGGCAGCATCATGTGAATTAAGAATGCTGCAACAGAACTCTGACATCGGAAAAATTCTGATCACTCCGGCTTCGTGCATCCATTGACATGTTCGGTTTTGCCAGTGCGACGCAGCTTCCATGGAAAATACGGCTCTGCGCCTTGAGAGAGAAATTAAAATGGAGATTGTGCAATGACAATGCCCGTGACAATGAAAATCGACAGCATCGGCTGTGAGGGCGGCATTTCAGTCCTCCTTGTCCTCGTCGTCGTTATCTGATCCACTTGTCCCGGACCCAGAGCCGCTGGCCTCAGACACAAGCGAGTTCTTCCTGCTCGTCTGCGAGTCGTCGGGCGGCTCGGTCGGAGGCCTGGGGGCAGACCATAACTCAAGCGAAGTGGGATAAAGCAGCTTGCCGTTGACTGGGCCGAGGCACCGGATGCTCTCCTCGCCTGGGTCCTGCTGCTTGGCCAGCTGCTGGTGGAAGAACCTCGTGTTGGTGCTCACCTCCAGCTGCTTCTGCACCTGCTTCTCCAGAGCCTCTCTGAGCACCGAGACGTGGTCTGTGGAGCTCAGGACCGCAACCTGGGTCTGGTGACACTGTGTGGCNCTCGTGTTGGTGCTCACCTCCAGCTGCTTCTGCACCTGCTTCTCCAGAGCCTCTCTGAGCACCGAGACGTGGTCTGTGGAGCTCAGGACCGCAACCTGGGTCTGGTGACACTGTGTGGCCGAAATCAGCGACAAGTCATAGATGCAGACCAGTCGTCCGTGAAAATGCGGCTCTCGATGCACTGCATGAGCAGCCCGAACTCTGGTGTCGTGGCCACGACTTGGCTGGCTGAAAGGAGNCGAAATCAGCGACAAGTCATAGATGCAGACCAGTCGTCCGTGAAAATGCGGCTCTCGATGCACTGCATGAGCAGCCCGAACTCTGGTGTCGTGGCCACGACTTGGCTGGCTGAAAGGAGTTGGAGCAGCTCCGCATAGAGCACTTTGTGCTTCTGGTAGTAGTTCAGGGGCAGCATTTCCTGAAGTTACTCGTCATGCAAAAACCAAGGCTAGAAGAGCAGAAACTCTTAAAGACCCCGCCTGGTCCGTGATGTCGCTCATGTGAACTTCAACGTTCGGGTCGTCCAAAAGGGATCCCTTGGACCTGTCCGTCTTGGACGACTTCGTCTGCTTCATGCCAAGGATCTGTCGAGGCAAGTTGACGCAGAACCGAGGGCACACAAGCTTTCAAACCTGGCCTGAAACTNAAAGGGATCCCTTGGACCTGTCCGTCTTGGACGACTTCGTCTGCTTCATGCCAAGGATCTGTCGAGGCAAGTTGACGCAGAACCGAGGGCACACAAGCTTTCAAACCTGGCCTGAAACTTCAAGGCTTTGGTGACGAGGGGATAGAGCTCGCAAGGGTTCATGAGAGGCACCGGCAACCATCCGGCCGCAGAGTCGGAGCCAGGCAGGGCATTCAGGTACGCCAACTCTTTCGCAGGCACCGCGTCGCCTTCCTTCACGAAATATGCCGTTTCTTTGCCGATGATGGCCTGAAGATGTCCAGCAGCGAACTTCCTTCGCCGCTTCTGCGGCGGAGACCTTTCCCAAGATGCTTGGACTCCTGGCGCTACGCAGCTCATAAATTGAATCAAGGTGCGGCTGGTCCACATCTCCGAAGCGCCACGACTGCCTCTTCTCCAGCTCTGCCTGGGATCTGGGAATGAGATCCCAGGCCTGCACTTTCCCGATCTTGCTCTTCGCGAGCGAGAGCCGAAAGTGCGACGCCGCCTTCTGTTGTCCCTGGTCGAAGCAAATGAAGANCTCTGCCTGGGATCTGGGAATGAGATCCCAGGCCTGCACTTTCCCGATCTTGCTCTTCGCGAGCGAGAGCCGAAAGTGCGACGCCGCCTTCTGTTGTCCCTGGTCGAAGCAAATGAAGACCTCGGGCAGTTATTTATGGTCTAGGGTTTAAATTTACGGCGCCACCGATCATGAGAGGCACGTCTTCATCCTTGTTCTGCTTCAAGCCGGAGAACAGCTGGAGACTGCCGTCGAAGGTCTGCTTCTGCATCGGTGCCGCCCTCTGGTACACACTGTGCGTTCTGGTGAAGGCTTCCTGAGTCATGTGATTCCATGTGCCCCGCCCCACCCCCACGTCCAGCAGCTCCTGTGCATGTTCAGACATGATATCGACTTCAGCTCAGCTGCACTGGGCTCTGCCAGAAAGGCAGGATCGTACCAAGTCACGCGGGTCTCGTTCTTGCCCACGGCGGGCAGAGCCGCCACAATCGGACCCACTGCCGACAGTGTCGTCTTCGCATCGGTGATGTCGCCCACCACAAACTTGATGTAGTGTCCGACTTCGGACACGGCCGTGCTCTTCAAAGCNGCGGGCAGAGCCGCCACAATCGGACCCACTGCCGACAGTGTCGTCTTCGCATCGGTGATGTCGCCCACCACAAACTTGATGTAGTGTCCGACTTCGGACACGGCCGTGCTCTTCAAAGCATGCTGTCTCTTGGCTTCTTTCTTCTTTTCTTCGATTTTGCTCTTCTCGATCTCGTTCATCTCGCAGTCGTCTGCCTCCTCCTGGTGCTGACTGTCCGCCGCCGTCTCAGCCACCTCTACNTTCTTCGATTTTGCTCTTCTCGATCTCGTTCATCTCGCAGTCGTCTGCCTCCTCCTGGTGCTGACTGTCCGCCGCCGTCTCAGCCACCTCTACATGCTCAGCCGGTGCATTCTGGGCTTGTCGCCACCTGTAGCTGCAGCACTGGACAACATGAGCCACCGGGTTTAGGGGTCATGGTTTATCTTCAGATGAGTTGCGCCCGCAAGGGTGCAGTCAGGAAGTTGCTGATTTTGTCATGACTCAGGCGTGCTGCAAAGCTTCCCCGAGGATGTGCTTGAACCGCTGCGAGGCAGTCCTCTCGTAGAATGTCGACATGGAAGAAGCATGCACACACGACATGGGTCAAAGCCCGCTCGGGCGAGGGCACCTCAAACCCGGCTCACGTCCATGAGATGATGTTGGCGACGTTACAAAGCAAACTTTAGCCTACTTGCAGTTGGATAAGAGTCTTCATAGACTCGAGGCTGCGACATGGAGTCTGTGAAAACATACAGTGGCGAGAAATCTCCTTGTGTCGATTTCCCCGCACCAGTTCTTCACAGAGCATGTAGACCGACAGATCATGTTGCGACATTCCGAAGGTGTCGCACGCGGGCTCTTTCAGGTAAGCAGCCATGTCCCCGAATCTGGCCGCCAAAGCCGTGGAGTCACCACACTCCTTGGCCACGTGCATCACGAGGAGGACGCACTTGTAGTCTCGAAACGTCACGAGCTGGAACG
This sequence comes from Symbiodinium sp. clade A Y106, assembly GCA_003297005.1. Taxonomy (NCBI): domain Eukaryota; class Dinophyceae; order Suessiales; family Symbiodiniaceae; genus Symbiodinium; species Symbiodinium sp. clade A. The sequence continues at coordinate 94,948 of BGNK01001789.1, forward strand.
TCTCCTGTGCAGGGCTGGCTCTCTTCGACACTGGAACCACGCACCCTCGCGGACTCACAGTCACCGTCCTTGGTGAAGCTCTGCATTTTCGGCAGCTCCGAAGCCCACCGCATCTCATCGTCGCCCTTTTCTCCGACCCCGAAAGCCGCGATGCCGAGGATGCCTTGGTTCAGAATCCACTTTTCCTGAACTCTCAGTGAAATGCTGCTGCAGCACCACCAGCAGTCCTCTAGCCAAGACTCGGCCGACCCAGGCGATGGATGCTGCATCGGGGCATGGAATCTTCACCAATATACTCCACTTCGCGAAGGCAGTCGTTTCTTTCTGAATGATCTGAAGATTCTGGAAGATATCTGTCACTCCTGCCTGCACAGTTTTGGCCAGGAAGTTCAGGAGACGTGAAACTTGGTCCACGCTTTGCACCTGGGTCCAGCCATGCATAAGAATTAAGCTAGAACGGGACCGAGACAGCATGTCGACTCGCCTTCGAATCCATCGACCCGAATGTCGTGAGCTTCTGCTTTTCTCGCTCCTCAAACTCCAGAAATATGTCCCTGGCAGTGGCCGGCAGTCCCAAGGATATGTTCGTGGCACGAAGCCTCGGTTGCTGCAGAGCTGCAACACACAGACTCTAGTGTCTCATTAATAATACTGAACTGTAAACGAGACGCATTTCGAGCTTCTGCGCCAATCTGAATCCCAAATGGTTGCCCTCCTGCAGCAAGGTCAGAGGCGGCAGTGATGCGCACTGCTCAAGCAACACAAAACATGAAATTCCCTGGTGTGAAAGGATCCTCGGCCATTGTTTTTATGCAGTCTTCCCCCCTCTGGTGAACCAACCAGTATGCATCTTTGGCGCTGGCCCCGCTCATCGACAACAGCTCCACGCGAATGCTGTGTGCGAGGTCTCGAAACTTGGCTTTCAGCTTCTCCCCGCCATCGTCATCCTTGTGGGCTTTGTGCCAGGCCAGAATCATGGCGCCGACACGAGTCATGTTGCCCAGCGGCTGGAACTCTCCCCTGCATTTTCAAGAAAGTCAATCGACTCCTATGAATGAAGACTGAGAAGAAGCCGGCACTACTTTGGGCCTTCGCGTTTTTGCAGCATACATGCACTGCAGCGGGGGAAGCTGCTGGATCTTCTCCACCGCCCTGTCGTACCAGAACTGCTGACAGCAGAGAAGTTCCGACGCCGTCGGCCATGTGCTGCCTTCGGCAGGGACCCCAAGCCCGAACCCTAAATCCCGAAACCCTAGACACCAAGCCTTGGCCCAGGCTGGAGATGTCGATGTCTGCGAGTCACGTACACTTCACCGTATAATACGGAAGGGGTAGCCGTGGTGTCCAGCCCTTGGGAATGGCCGGAGCCCCTGTGCCGCCCTTTGCTTTTGCACCTGCAATCACTTATTACTTATTTAGTCATCTGAAGCTGCTGAAATCTCACCCCTACACCAAGCCTGCGGCTGGCCACACCTTCCACTTCTCCAGGTCCGCCTTCGCTTTCTCCACCTCCGACCATCCCTGGCTCCTNTTATTTAGTCATCTGAAGCTGCTGAAATCTCACCCCTACACCAAGCCTGCGGCTGGCCACACCTTCCACTTCTCCAGGTCCGCCTTCGCTTTCTCCACCTCCGACCATCCCTGGCTCCTCAACGGCAGCAGCTCGTCTGATCCTGGTCCTGCTGCCTCCTCCTTTCTCTCAGTCTTTACCTTGGCCTGGGACTTCACCTTGGCATTGGCTTTAGGCGGCATGTCGGACAAGATCGGGTGAGGTCACCTCAAACCCGTTGTCAGAAAACTTCCTCGGCGAGCACGGCTGCCTCTGCTTCAGCCAAAATGGGCGGCCTGTGGATGAACATGACACACATGCTGGCTCCGATAGTGACAGCGACTGACATTGACACTGATTTTTTATCACGCAGCTGGGGCCCTGCTCCGCTGACGGTCGAAGGACTGCGAAAATCTCGGGCGAGGTCACCTCGAACCCGGCTCACTGCCATCGGCTGATAATCATCAAAAAGTTGTCCAGAGACGCACGCTGTCCGCGAAGCGGATCTTTGGCGGTCTTCTTAGTCTTGTTACTTTGGAGGCCGACGATGATGCCATTCTTTCTTGTCCTCTGATGCAGCGCACGTGCAGCAGCTTCAGTTCCAACCTGCTAAACCATGTGCCCTTATCTCGACTTGAACTTGGCCAGGACACACCTCTTCCGGCGAGTCCTTCACGATCAACCTGACCAGGCTTCCACGTGGACCCTCCATTGCTGCGTTGTAGATCCGGAGGCAGAACTCACGCAGCCTTGTTGGCCTAGACAGACAAGTCTCAGCCCTGACAGATTTCCTTCGACTTCAAATCAGAAATGCAACACCCGTCCAGTCAAGCTGCAGCTTCAGCACCACTTGCTTATCCACCCACAACCCCGGCTGGAGCTGCAACACGGGGCGACGAACGGTGGCTCTGCTGCCGCTCAGATGCAGTGCCAGCCAACTCGGCCCGGCCACGAAGCCACCAATGAGCCGAGGGCCCAAATGCCTCCGAGCCGAGTCGAAAGCCCGCTCCAGTTCCTTATCGTCTTTCTTTGGGCACCAGGCGATCGCAGCACCCACTCCTTCTGGATTCGTAAAGGAAGCATGGTGGTCCGCCGACAGGAACACCCAGATCACGTTGACGTCGCCGGCCCTCAGCCACTGGCAATCTCGGAACAACCCTCGTCAAGACTGAGTGAAGAGGAGACATCCGAGTCACAAGAGTTCTGCCAACCCGACGTCCATCACGTCCTTGAAGAAGCGGACGGTCATCGATGGCAGCTTCGACAGCGCATCCACCGTCTCTGAGTGTTTGCTGCTTTCGGTGGCCATTAGGATGCTAACCGACTTGCCATGGAGAACGTTCTCTTCGGTCAGCATGCGAGACTCCATCTCGCCGATGTTTTTCTCTTTCTCTGACCGTGTCTTCCTGGACACCACGCACATCAGATGAAGGTGCAGTTACCATGGACCTGACTGGATTGCGGGCGAGTCGCAGCTGCTCACTCAGCTTCTTGCCGTCGCTAGGCAAGCGGCCCTGCCAGGCCTTGACCTTCGCATCCCGGTCCTTTTGCAGCTTCTCCAGAAGTGTCTTCTGCTCTGGGGTCGCCCTCTTGTCCGCTGACTTCTGCTTCTTCCGCTCCAGCTCTTCCGCATACTCCGCGGGCACCTCGTGCCTGGCCTTCTTCTGCTCGGTCCTCTTCCGCTCGAAGGCCCTGAAGCCTGCAGCAAAGTCTCAAGCAAGTTTGACAGCCCCTCTGCCCTTGAACCTTGGTTTGTGTCAACACCNCTCGTGCCTGGCCTTCTTCTGCTCGGTCCTCTTCCGCTCGAAGGCCCTGAAGCCTGCAGCAAAGTCTCAAGCAAGTTTGACAGCCCCTCTGCCCTTGAACCTTGGTTTGTGTCAACACCCTCCCGTCCTTTCTTCTTGCGACGATCCTTCAGCTTTGGCACGTCGGACTTTTTGACATTGCGGCCGCCGCCATAAAGCTGCCGAAATTTCAGCAGGGTCCGGTTGCCATGCGCCGTTGCGACATATTCCACACGTTGTCGTTGCTGCAGCGGTCTGCACACGGCATCCGCACATGGGCAGTCCGACAGGACTTTGAGCTGGGAGAAGATGTTGGCCTCGGTCGTGGATTTCTTGATTCCTTNATATTCCACACGTTGTCGTTGCTGCAGCGGTCTGCACACGGCATCCGCACATGGGCAGTCCGACAGGACTTTGAGCTGGGAGAAGATGTTGGCCTCGGTCGTGGATTTCTTGATTCCTTCCGCCACCAAGCGGTATTGAGCGAACCCGTGCTCCAACTCAGCTGTTGAAGCCCATGTGGCCAAAATGTACACAACCTCAGCTGGCCGAACTAATTAGGGTTTGTCTTACCGTCTGATGACTCAGTTGCCAAGCGACCGCTCGATCCAGATTTGGCATCCGCCGCCTTGTCCAGTGCCGCATTGTCGAGGCCCAAACTGCAACGTCACCTCGCTTGTGATAGTGCTCGGCTGTTCGCCTGGCCACCAGGAACTCCTTAGTCAAGTCTTCCAGCGTCACCTCCAAAGCCTTGGCGAGGGGGCTCAGAGTGTCTCGCCTCATTTGCAGGACAATCGCACACCACGTGCACGACACACAGAGACACAATTACACAATTACACACACACACACACGGACCTGCTGCAAGTACGCAGACAGTCATATCATATTTCTCGAACAGGCTACAGTGCACTCTCCGTGCTCCCGATTTTCCAAGCCAGCAAATCGAACGGTGCGAATGCTTGACCAACCGCTGCATGCTCTGTGTCCAGCTTGGCCAGCAGGACCTTGGTCATGTTGTGGATTGTTCNACTCTCCGTGCTCCCGATTTTCCAAGCCAGCAAATCGAACGGTGCGAATGCTTGACCAACCGCTGCATGCTCTGTGTCCAGCTTGGCCAGCAGGACCTTGGTCATGTTGTGGATTGTTCCCAGCTCGCGAACGATGAGCTCGTCGAAGGCCTTGCCTGGTCGAGGCGGCGGTTTCCACGACGGTTAATAAAGTTAGTACCCCAGGCCTGAGACTCTGCCAGGCACGTGCTGCAGCAAGCGCCCNTCGCGAACGATGAGCTCGTCGAAGGCCTTGCCTGGTCGAGGCGGCGGTTTCCACGACGGTTAATAAAGTTAGTACCCCAGGCCTGAGACTCTGCCAGGCACGTGCTGCAGCAAGCGCCCGCTTGCCACCGTCGCTTCCTCTTGTCCTACGTCCAGCACCAAGCCCGACAGAGGCAGAGAGAAACACGCACACAAGTCGCACGTGCACGGGACGTCAAGCCTACTGACTGTCGCAGGATGGCCACGTAACCGTGTGTGTAGTTGGGGTCCAGAACCAGAGGTGCCCTCCGCCGTCCGTCGCTGCCCTCGCCAAACTCGAACATGTTTTGCAAGGCCTCTGCATGGTTGACACAAGGCTAACTAAGCACACTCAGCTCCGATTCTCTCCTCCTTCAGCTCCAACACCAGCCGCGACGTCTCGGCAATGGAGCGGATCGGATCCTGGATGCATTCTTCATGTGGGGATAAGCTCACGACTTCGCTGATCAGTACCTGTCAGAACCGAGCAGCCGAGGTGGATGCCCGGACCGACTCGCCAGTGTCGTACTGATGGACGAACGGTCTCACGCAATCCGAAAACTCTGCAAGCAATGCCATCAAGGCCATGTTGGGCTCCGAGAGCACCTGAGTCTACAGTTTTGTTATTTAATGTCTGAATTTCAATCTCCCGACGCTTGCCCGGCCTTGAGCAGCTTTCTTGCCCACCCACTGGCACGACCATTGCCCACAGCCTCCCGCATGAGGAAGGTGCGGAGAGGCTGAATGAAGGCCGCTGTCTTCTTCAAGCACTCACACACGGTGTCAAACCTCTGGAATGCATAGGTGTGGCTCGGCAGCGCCTCGGCCAGCTCGGAGATGCAGTGCAGGCCCTCTCGAACACAGTCGCTGAAGTGAGTCTTGAGTGTGCTGGAGTTCTTCAGAGCCCGTGCCAGCGACCCGTAGTCCTTCTTTTCGTCGGTGCTGAATCTCAGGACGAACTCCTGCACCAGCTCGTTTGACCTAGGGTCGCTCCGAAGAGAGGCCTCCAAGGTTCTCTGCGCCGAGTGCAACACACACCGATGCCCATGCACGTTCGGAAAGACGCCCGTCTCCTGCTCTTTAGGGTTTAGGGTTTAGGGTGTTGGGTTTAGGGGGGAGCCCGGCCTTCAACAGCCGTCCCGCCAAGGCCTCAGCTGGCTCGCCGTCCACCGTGAAGGACACCACCTTGGCCTTGATCTCAGTTCGCTCATCCTCGGACGGCAGGATCTTTTTCAGGGCCTCCTCGACGAGGTCGACCTTGTCNCCTTGATCTCAGTTCGCTCATCCTCGGACGGCAGGATCTTTTTCAGGGCCTCCTCGACGAGGTCGACCTTGTCCAAGGAAACCTGAGGGTAATGCGGGTCACCATTAAAAAAAGCTGTTCGTTTCATTTCAGTCTCAGCTGAAAGCAGTCTGGAAACCTTTCGTCCTTTCGGGTCGTCCACGAAGAGCAGACGGCGATGAACCGTGTAATCGTCTTCGACAATCTTCACACGAACTTCTCGAGCATCTCCCGAGTTGTCCTCCGGTCAGTCACAGCCATGGGCACCCATGTGCATGGCTTAATGACTGCAACAAGTGTCTGCACCTCGGACCAGNCCTCGGACCAGCCGATGGCCCTGCATCGCTTCAGCAGCTCCACGTCGACGTCGCGCTCCACAGCTGCAGCAGCTTGTATGATCTGCGACCATGTGCTGCGGGTACTACGACCAACCGGGAAGTTCGTCGGATCGGCCCTGCGGAGTCTGGCACATGATGTTTCAAACAGTGCCCCTTGGCCCGCTCTCGTGCTGGTCTTCAGCAGATCGATAGCGAGGTGCACCTGTGCCGTGGTCGGCACCGTCCCATCATCCGGTGCCGACTTCTGCTCGTCGCCTTCCCCAGCAGCGGCCTTGCTCAGAGTCTCCAGGGCTTGCAGATGGATCTCCGATTCAGAATGCCGCTTCAAGTCCTAGCACACTACACTCCCAAAGGACTCCAAGCATGAACAAGACAAAGCGATCCTGAATCTGCAGGACATCCGTGGTGTCAGAGCCCTCCTGACAAACAGTTCCACGACTTAGACTTCTCACGCCAATCTCTGCAGCAGCTCCTTGCGACGGACACCCGACGCCCCCTTCGTGCACAACACGTAGGGACTGCAGGAGCTGGAAAGCTTGCCCTGCAACTTCGCCGCGGAGAAGCAAACGGCACAGCCCAGGCCCCACGCCTGTCCTGCTGCCTCGGCATCACGCAGATGTTGCACCCCGGCTGCTGCCTCTCGACGATGCTTCCGAGTCTCTGCCTCCCTGAGCCAGCACACGCTGGCACCGTCGCTGCGGGTGTAATTCAGCACTCCACTCCACTTGTGCCGCCGCTTCACGTAGAAGCAACGATTGCACCGTCGGGCAGCTTCTTTCACCTCAATGGCCACCACTGAGTGGTGCCTAAAACAGCCACTCTGCGAGACCGAGGCTACAGCACTGCCATACACCTCTTCGCACTTGCGGACGTGTGCTCCTGCCCTCTACAGCCTAACAGATACCTTCCGGGCTGGCCGGTCGTGCCGCTCGCAGCGGCTCGGACGCATCAGCATGCACGGCACGCTTGCCGTGGGACATAGCATGCCGCAAGGAGTCCTATCTGGATTTTCGCTGTGCAGTTGTCAATGACTTGGACTTGAATCACATGTACGCTGGCACAAAAACACTATCGGTGGCTGCCAATCCAGAACACCCCGTCCGCCTCAAGGGATTGTCGTTTTGTTACGGTACCGATCGGGCGAGGTCACCTCAAACCCGTCGGCATATTCACAATAAGTCTAGGGTCCCTAGCTACTATTTCTCCACCTAATTTCAAGTGTCCTCCCACTTGCGATGGCTGAGATTTGAACATGGAGTAGCTGCAGAAACTCGGAGTGCACGAGAGGTGAAGCATGCAGAAGTAGAAGCTGTGGCCGCCACCTGCTCCTACTCCTATTACTCCTACTCCTATACTACTACTACTGCTACTACTACTACTACTACTACTANACGAGAGGTGAAGCATGCAGAAGTAGAAGCTGTGGCCGCCACCTGCTCCTACTCCTATTACTCCTACTCCTATACTACTACTACTGCTACTACTACTACTACTACTACTACTACTACTAGCTACTACTGCTACGCTGCTATTTCTGCGGTTACTACTATACTACGATGAACGACATTTAGCTTCGCGCGAGTCACCTGTTTTCGCTGTCCAAACAGTGTCCGGATCAGAAGGCGAATTNTTACTACTATACTACGATGAACGACATTTAGCTTCGCGCGAGTCACCTGTTTTCGCTGTCCAAACAGTGTCCGGATCAGAAGGCGAATTACAAATTTGTGCCCTGCCTTGCATACACAACAGACATCACTTGACGAATTGAAGAATTCGTCTGTGCCTGCCACGTCTAGATGTACAAATCTCTGGCCATGTCCACCTTGAGCTTCCACCACGGTGTTGTGAGCGCTCCATACATAGTCTTGATCTTGGTCTTCCACACGAANGAATTCGTCTGTGCCTGCCACGTCTAGATGTACAAATCTCTGGCCATGTCCACCTTGAGCTTCCACCACGGTGTTGTGAGCGCTCCATACATAGTCTTGATCTTGGTCTTCCACACGAAGGTTTCTTTCTCGCGTACACTTTTCGGGCACTCCACTGCCAACCGAGGAGTCACGGGAGGAGATACAGCCATCGAAGACCAATTTTGTTTTCGCAGGAATTGGTACATATGCGTGCTCTTCACAGACTCGATAAACATCTGGCGTTTTTCCAGGCGTCGACTCATCTGCAAGAACGACAGTCCCTCGTTCCCGCCACCACCCGTGCTGTAGCGCTTTTCTGGCTTCTTGTACTGCTACAACTGCTACTTACTAGTACTACGACTAGCTACTGCTACTACTACTACTACTACTGCTACTACTACTACTACTACTACTCCGACGACCTTTATTTGGGTTCCTTATCTGAACCCTACTATATTGAGCATCAATCAATCTATCGACCTATGTATCTATCCATGCATCTAACTACAAATATATTTCTATACATGTATGTATATATATATGTATACATATATATACATATAGATTCACGTATTTATGTGTGTATGTACACATATACACATATTTGTATGTGTAGTACATATATATATATGTACTACACTGTAGATTGACTTCAAGGTTAGTATGCAGTTTCTGTCATAAATATCGTAGTTTGTCAATTGTCAAAGCTGTTGTCGAGGGACGAATATGTTTTCTCGGNACGAGAGGTGAAGCATGCAGAAGTAGAAGCTGTGGCCGCCACCTGCTCCTACTCCTATTACTCCTACTCCTATACTACTACTACTGCTACTACTACTACTACTACTACTACTACTACTACTACTACTACTACTACTACTACTACTACTAGCTACTAGTGCTACTACTGCTACGCTGCTATTTCTGCGGTTACTACTATACTACGATGAACGACATTTAGCTTCGCGCGAGTCACCTGTTTTCGCTGTCCAAACAGTGTCCGGATCAGAAGGCGAATTACAAATTTGTGCCCTGCCTTGCATACACAAAGGAATTCGTCTGTGCCTGCCACGTCTAGATGTACAAATCTCTGGCCATGTCCACCTTGAGCTTCCACCACGGTGTTGTGAGCGCTCCATACATAGTCTTGATCTTGGTCTTCCACACGAA
>BGNK01001790.1:0-91745 GCA_003297005.1 Symbiodinium sp. clade A Y106
AACAAAGTTGTTCATGCCCACATCGGCTCTTGTGATCGAGGCGTACAGCTTCAGCAGCTTATCGCAGAAAGTCCTTGGGTTAAAAACCGTCGTCTAGTAAGGCGTAGCTGGACAGCTTCGGATTCTTTAAGTCATTCCGGGAGACTTGTCTGGCACAGTCGACAGAGAATCCGCTTGCATCTGGCTGAGCTGATCGTAATACTTCTTCATCTCTGCAAGGATGGCTTCGATCTGGGTGAGCAGCCTTGGATCTGCCCCCCCATAGAGCCATAGAGCAACATCCCCATTTGTAAGCTAGATTGCAAGCAAAGTACGACTTTGCCCGGGCTTCCGAGCGGGCACGAAGCTTATCCTTGCACGGATGAAATAAGGATTAAAGGCTCATTGGGGTCCCAATTTCAGGGCGTGTAGGATCCCCACTATAGAAACCCCAAAACCTAGTTCCACTTAATTGGGAAGGGAGCAACAGCTTGGTGGGGAATAAAATGGTCATGGCTCGACCACATCCTCGGCCATATCCACCTTCCTGCCGAGAACCTCTAGGAAGCTACCCAGCAAAGCCACAGGGCTGGCATTCTGGGCAATGGTCGGGAAAACGATCCTGGTCGGGACTTAGTTTGTGAGTGTATCCGTATCCATCGATCTAGACTATTTGGTTTACGGCATTAGTAGTTTAGGTTTTAGGACTTGAGGTGTTAGGGTTTATACATGTTGGGTGTTTGGGGCTTTGGGGTTTATATAGGGTAATACGATTTTAGGGCTCAGGATGGAGCACTCGGGTTAAATATATAGAGAGAGAGAGGGAGAAAGGGTTTAAGCTGCCCCAATGCTTAAAATATATATGTTTTGATAACAGGATTCAGCCGATTATGTTAGGGTTTGGGTCTAGGGGTTAGGGTTTTTCTAAATTCTGTTTCATGCAATCGGTTCATGCAATAGGATCCTGAAAGAGGATGAGGATTCCATAGCCGGCTGATGTCCTTCTCCGACGCTTGCTCCTGTTGAGGAGCTGGGGCCGGCAACCACGGCATCAGCAGCGGCGTTGATGTCAGGANATAGGATCCTGAAAGAGGATGAGGATTCCATAGCCGGCTGATGTCCTTCTCCGACGCTTGCTCCTGTTGAGGAGCTGGGGCCGGCAACCACGGCATCAGCAGCGGCGTTGATGTCAGGAAGCTCGCCCGTAAGCAAGAAGCCGCTGTCGTCCTTAGTAATACATGCATATGTGTGTATATCATATACATGAGCTAGCAGCCAGAAGCCAACATTAATCCAAGCTTCTTCCACTTCGAAACCTCCCTCCAGGGTGATCTCCTGCCCCGTCTCGTCGAGGAGCTCAAAGGATTCCGAGAGAATGAGGCATGCTTCTTCTTCTTTGTGCACATTGTTAATGCGTAACTTCCCATGGGCGGCAGCCCATTGGAACCCATTGTCGCACATCTTCCTAGGCTTAATAAGTTTGTGAGATTCAGGCACACAGGGCTCTCAGAAAGCAACATGCATCACATAGGTCCGACCGAAGCACTTCGTCCAATGACACGTTGCCATCAGGAAAGCCTTCGTCACCCACTGGCCCTTTCGGGACTTTCCAAACATAGTCCTGTGGAGTTTTTTGACGGCAACCTCCATCTTGTTGAAGTCCCCGTGGCGTTTCAGAAGATCTCTCAGTTTCTCGCCTGGTTTAATCTACAGAAGTCGTTGTGCAGACTAGCACGCAGATCACAACTTAAGTGAGATAAGTCGCGACCCTCGTTGGTTTTGTACAATTCCAACGCCTCTTTGCTGCATTTCAGGCTGCCGCACTTCTTCGGCTGGAAGTACCGGTACATCCTACACAGCATGCATCGCATATGACAAGTACACACATGTGGATAGCGTGGCACCGTCTAGCCGAATCTAGCCCGAGGCTCTTCCAGTAAGTAGGGCTCGCAGAGCGCTTCGTAGTCTTCTTGTCCGGGGTGCTTTCCAGCTCGGTGTTCGTGGTGGATCGTGCCTTGATGTGTCTCTGCGATGTGCACAACCGCACACATGATCGTGACAGCCGAGGCACCACTGCAGACAGCTTCCCAGGACTCTTGATGGATCCCGAGCGGAGGCGGCTCGGGGGCAGGTTCTTCCAAGCTTTGGCCGGGCTGGCTTTCATTGGGGATCTGTGCTTGGCTGGGCTGGGCTTTTTGGGGGAGACTTTGGCAGGGGAGGGCTTGTGCCCAACAGCAGCCATGCCCGCCTGGTCGGGCAAGCTTTCCTGAAGGGTGGCTGCTACACTATCTACGCATGCAGTCACTAGCGGAATGCACCTGGCGTGTTGCTACACTCTGTCCTGATCGGCCACAACTAAGGTCTCCGGGAAGGTTTCAAGAGCTCCCTGCCCNCCCCAGAAGCCATAGCCGGGGCACCTTGCTTAATCAATAGTCATTGCAAGACAACAACTACTAGCATGGATAGGCACCCTGCCTGGCACGGTGGGCTGCTCTGGCAGGCTGTTCTGCCGGGCCAAAGCAGACTGCAGCTGAGCAATCCTGGCTTTGGCCGCCTGGGCTGATGCAAGGCCGACGATGGGTAATATGGAATACATTAAGTTAACACTTGCACATGGGAGGGGCCGAGTAACTGCGATCCGGGAAGAAATATCCTGCAGGGATGGCGGGTTCCCTGCCATTGCGTTGCGACTCAAAAGCGGAAGCCCTGCAGTCAGTGTTTCACACGACCACAATCTCGAAGTCATCTCTTGAACCGTGGGTACAATGGACTTGCAAGATCACCAGCTCAGCGAACAAACGAGCAATGACATCGGATCTATGGCATATATGCATGCATATCTACAAGCTGCCGGACTTGTTCCGATTAGCATGCATTCGGTTGTCTGTANTTGCAAGATCACCAGCTCAGCGAACAAACGAGCAATGACATCGGATCTATGGCATATATGCATGCATATCTACAAGCTGCCGGACTTGTTCCGATTAGCATGCATTCGGTTGTCTGTACGGAGTCTACATAAAACTCCATATCCCTATTGAATTAAATCCTTCGGGACCAGCACCTGTGGCCAAATCTGCACGATCTGGTGAATTGTGCACAAATCAAGCCGGCTCTCGAGCGCATATTGGGTTTGCGCCCGTTTGCGGTTATTTGCGCTCGCTTTGCGCCGGTTTGCGCTCGGTTTGCGGGTGCCCTGGGATAGAAATGCTCAATGTTTTTTGTTAAAACGAAACCACCTAAAAGTGCTCAACAGCTCGGCCCCAACACTACCTTCTAACCTCCTTCTGCAGAGAGCAGAGCTCGTCGCGAAGCTCACGGNTAGAAATGCTCAATGTTTTTTGTTAAAACGAAACCACCTAAAAGTGCTCAACAGCTCGGCCCCAACACTACCTTCTAACCTCCTTCTGCAGAGAGCAGAGCTCGTCGCGAAGCTCACGGGAGCCACAAGCCTGGGCTGGTGGATTCGGCTGGAATTTTAGGGCTTCTAGGGTTTGCGGTTTAGGGTGTTTTAGCCCTCGGAGTAGGACTTTGCGGCCGGGGTCCCACCGGGCCGGGCAGGAGTTTAGGGTTCTGGGGGTTTTTGGGTTCTCGGGAATAATCTAGCAGTCTAGTCTGGGCTACGTGAGCAGCGTAGCTAGATACTGCCGAGCAACAACCCCTACAACAAGTATAGCCAACGACTATTGTCCGCAGTGCCTTTCACTGCATGCATTATTCGAAAGTTATAGACTCAACTGCTAGCTCGCTGGCTGGTCACCTAATGTTTTAGGCAAAGTAGCTAACCAACCAGCCAACCAACCACTAACTAATTAACTTGGCTAGACGAACTACATGTACTAAGTACATGTAGTTAGTCTAGCTAAGTTAATTAGTTAGTTAGTTAGTTAGCTAGTTAGTTAGTTTGGTACTTAATTAGCTTATACTAATAAGTGGGTTAGCTAAGTTAGCTAGTTTTATTTGTTGGTTGGTCGGTTGGTTGGTTATGACTAGTTAACTAACNTTAGTTAGCTAGTTAGTTAGTTTGGTACTTAATTAGCTTATACTAATAAGTGGGTTAGCTAAGTTAGCTAGTTTTATTTGTTGGTTGGTCGGTTGGTTGGTTATGACTAGTTAACTAACCAACTAACTAACTAGCTAACTAACTAACTAACCAACTACCTTACTAACTTAACTATACAACTAACTAACTAATTAACTACTAACTAATTCTATAACTTAACTATGACTAGCTAACTAACTAACTAACCAACCAACCAACCAACCAACCAACTAAATGACTAACTAACTACTTAACTAGTACTAACTAACTAACTAACTATCTAACTAACTAACTAACTAACTAATGACTCACTCACGTATTAACCAACCAACCAATTCAATGACCAGCCAACATGTACCAACCCTAGTAGTTAATGTACTAAGCAAAATTATATATATATATATATTACTATAACAGACCTGATCGTGCAGAACCGCCACAGGGCCTGCAAACTCGCACCCTAAACCCAAGACCCAAACCCCAGACTCTGGACCCCCGAACCCAGGCCCGATACATATATATATATATATATATACATATTATAATAACTGATCTGACTACGTTGCTAGATAGCTAGATAGCTAGCTAATGACCGACCAACCAACCAAATTTAATGTACTAACTAGATGACGACCTAACTANATATATATATATACATATTATAATAACTGATCTGACTACGTTGCTAGATAGCTAGATAGCTAGCTAATGACCGACCAACCAACCAAATTTAATGTACTAACTAGATGACGACCTAACTAACTGGAAACCTTTACTATAGTCAACTACGAAGGAACTAGAAACAAACCAACAAACGAAGGGTTTGCGCCAGTAGAAATACCAAAATTCATAACAGCCGAGTTTACCAAAAACTCGGCTGTTTTGCAGTTTGGCTACTTTGCAGCATTAAGTACGACTACCTGCGTACAAAGAGCATATTTCAGCTATAGGATACCCGGCCTAGGATGGGTCTACAGAAACAAGCTAGTAGAGATTATATTGAAACTACATCGAAGATAGCTAAAGCCCCCACAAATTGCCCACAGGCAGCTGCTTGCTGGAGATCTTCGTGGAACTGCTGCATCACAGAAGACCAGGAGTCTGGGATCCTGGGTTGAGAACCAATGCAGTTGTTCGTAGTGGTATGCAGATAGCACGGACTAGGCCATCAGCTAAAAGCTCCACTCCAGCTGGGCAACTGCAGGTGCTTGCAACCATAAAGGTACATAAAGACCATATGAATACCAGAGTCCACCCAGACATCACCCACGGGAAGGTTGCTGAAAAGCTCTTTGTCTGTAAGTTGTCGAGAATTCACAGATCTGCGGCCACGTATGTCGCCACGATTTGAGTACGGCTGGGATCGCCAGGCCTCGTAAGCCTTCATGATATTCCGGCCAAACTTCTTGGGGTAGATCCTCAGAGATTAACTGTAGAAACAGGATTGGGGTTCCTATAGCAAATGAGTAGGTCTTGAGCTTGGGTTGTTCGTGGGGGTCAAGTTGCCAATCGGGTGACTTTGGAAACCACAACATGCTTGACCCATCCACGGGAAGCTTCCTAAAGGTCCTTGTCATGACGCATACATGCTAGCCTACACATGAGGGTGCTCTCATACTTACCGATCGTCGCACAGCTATACACCGTAGGCCTAGTTTATGGCAGGGAGAATAGCATGCAATACATGCAACTCATCCCGGCGCGCGTGCTATATATAACCCTCCCGAGACTGATCTCATGAAGAAATCTAACCGGAGCTGCATAAAAACAGCCCAGGATTGCAGGCTACGATATTTAGCCAAGCTGCCCAGACTTGGACAAGTTGGCACTCAGGCCAGTGAAGCGGGCTTTGCCGTCTTTGTCATGATGTCTTCCTGGTATGATTAACTAGCTATATATTAAAATTGCTAGCATACCACACAACTCAGGCGAGTAATAAGAGGCCCAGGCACGTACGGTCTTCAGGGAGGCCTTTTGCCGTGTTTCTTTTCGCAGCTTGCCCAGGTCTAGGGACCCTAGCGTACACATCGTGCTGAAGAGTACAGTTCGTTTGGGACAGCTGCCGCCGTGATGAAGCATCCACATTCGAACCTGATACACCTTGGCTGCTGTTGGCAGCTACTTGATCGTTACTTGGCACCATGCACAAAGCGAGGTCTAGGAATGCTTTCAACCATGTCAGGAATCGTTAGCCACGTGGTTTGTGAACCATTCCCATCTCGGGTGGCGTGATAAAAGAGATTGGAAGGGCTGCTCCACGATAAAGCTGGCGTGGACTGCTAGCACAACCAAAAGCATCAGAACAACCCTCAGCTGCCATCGCTTTGGTTCTACACCCAAAAGTTTTACATTACTATATAATATAAGTTAACTTATAAAGCTGCGGCTCCGACTAACCATCGTAGTCCCCGAAGATACCCAGTCAAGCCCCGCACGACCATGTGGGTTGTTGAAGTTGCGCATCGAGGTAGCACGGGCTGGAACACCCCAGCTTGAACAGTCTGGGCCGATCACATTCATAGCGTCCGGAATCTCGTTCAACACGACCCACAAGGCTAAACTAAGCTGCTCAGTCAGCACGATCAGCATGGACTACACAACTACACATACGTGTGCACTATGACCTAGCTGGATTAAGACNGCGTCCGGAATCTCGTTCAACACGACCCACAAGGCTAAACTAAGCTGCTCAGTCAGCACGATCAGCATGGACTACACAACTACACATACGTGTGCACTATGACCTAGCTGGATTAAGACTAGCAGCGAGAAGCCCCCGTTGCCGAGGAAGTTCATCGGGTCCCCGTAGAGCAAGTCAAAGGAAGCTGCGTTATAGCCAGCTTTGTGCCTGAGACAAGACCATGCATTTTGGAGTTTGGGGGTTTCGGGGTTTACAATTAATTTAGTGTAATGATCGAAACTCAAGCAAGATTACCACTCCTTTGCAATATTTCCCTCGCCAGAGAAAACATCGAACAGTTGGTATTGCTGCCCATAGGAAAGGTTTGTCATCCATTTGAGCAACAGAACCTTAGATCGATCATATGATGTGCTCCATCATGTTTAGCGCGACCCCTTGCATGTGGTAAATTAGGGCTCGTGCTGTGCCAATCAGCACCTGGGTCGCCCACAGGACGCTACATATATGGAGCTGCAGCTGGTGAGAACACGGACGCCTCATGTCTGCAAGAAAGCCACCTTGGGAGCTGATAGTTGCATCAAGTTTACGACGATCGATTCGTCGTTCATGGCTGTGCGGGAACTATGCGACTTGCCCCACTGGATCAGAAGTCTAGCAGCAGAAGGTGCTTTCACACACAACTCACATACCACCCCCATGCAGTCTAGAGCTCGCCTGCGATCGAGGATCGCACAGCCCAGCCTTCGATTCGTTTGGGCATGAGGCCTGGCCGATGGGAGCAGGGTGGCAACTAAGTATCGTTGGGAAACTGCGGCTGCAGGACAATGCACAAACACAGAGAGCCCAATACCCCTTAACTAAGGAATATAGGTTAAATTAATATTATATATAGGGCTTCATATTATGATTTAAGCTAGCTGTATTCCTTACTTAAGGGGTATTGGGCTCTCTGGGAATACCCTAGACCTTTTCGATCCGTTCGGCTAGGACACTGCATGTTGCTGCGACCGACCATGTTCGCACAGAAGGTCGAGAGCGAGAGAGCTATACCCCCCTATAAATCGGGCTGCGCTGCACAGAATCTGTGGCTCACTCTTCCCAGAAAGAATTTCGCGGCAATTGACATATGCATTTGCCAAACCCAAAACACTCGATCCAGCTCATGCTCACGTACGACACACTAGTCCATCTCCTTGTATGCCTCGGCTGCGTGTGAATCACTCGCACAAACACATGCATGCACAAATACACGCACAAACACATCTATAAAACACACAACACATATTATTGAATAAGAGGTTACCTTCTTGGCTTCCAGTGTTGCCTCCTCGTCCGACTTGCCTGCCTTCTTGGCTGCTGCTTTTGCTGCATGATAGGCAACCGACTTGCGGGAGGCTCTGGCCTTCCTTGCAATCTCAGCTTCGGAAAGGTTGGATGCATCGACCCTGGGGTTGTATGGCTTGTCAGCAACAGACGTACTCCTTGCCTTTGCTTTCACCTTGGCTTTCGGGCTGGGGTTTGTGGCGGCTGGCTTGGGCTTTCCGACATCTGCTGCCGGCTTGCGTGCGGCTTTCGGGGCCGCCTTGACCTTTGCTACTGCCTTGGGGGGATCCTCCGTTGTGATTTCCTCTGCTGGCTTGCTTGCGACCTTTCCCTTGGCTCCTGTTGCCTTCTTTGTCTTATTGCTGTCGCCCTTTGCTGCTTCCTCGTGCTCTGCTGCTGCTGCTGCNGTTGTGATTTCCTCTGCTGGCTTGCTTGCGACCTTTCCCTTGGCTCCTGTTGCCTTCTTTGTCTTATTGCTGTCGCCCTTTGCTGCTTCCTCGTGCTCTGCTGCTGCTGCTGCTCCGTTGTTCTTTTTCGTCACCTTGTCCATCTTATGCCTATCATCATCATCATCATCATCATCATCATCACCTTCATGCGTGCGCTTGCAGCCACGTCCACCGCCACCCCCAAGCCTGGGCTTCTTTTTAAGATCATCAGCAGGTTTCTCTGCCGCACGCTTGTTGCCACGTCCACGACCTCCACGGCCCCTGCCACGGGACCTCCCCGTAATCTCCCAAGAACTAGCTGCAGCTGGGTCTGTGAGATCGTCCTCGTCCTCGTGCTCGTCCTCGTCCACCTTCTGCGGTCTCTTGCCCTTGGTACGCTTATTGACAGCATTTGCCAGCTTCATTTGCTCCGCTGGAGAAATTGCCTTCTTGGNCCCTTGGTACGCTTATTGACAGCATTTGCCAGCTTCATTTGCTCCGCTGGAGAAATTGCCTTCTTGGCCTCCATGGGGCAATCTGGCAATGCCTCAGTACTGTCATATCATACTCATTATCGGTACTGCAATTAATATTATAAATCAACTGCCTACTCCCATGCTGTCTGCTTGCAGCACACGAGCCTGCTTGGCATTTCCCTTGTCCTTGTGCTCACTGCGAGAACTGTTCTCGCCGCCCACACTCTGCTCNAATATTATAAATCAACTGCCTACTCCCATGCTGTCTGCTTGCAGCACACGAGCCTGCTTGGCATTTCCCTTGTCCTTGTGCTCACTGCGAGAACTGTTCTCGCCGCCCACACTCTGCTCCGGAACCTTTGCAATCTCTGCTGCTGCATCACTTGCAGCAACCACCGGCACCTCTGCTGGCTCCGGAACCTTTGCGATCTCTGCGGAAACAGTACCTGTGGCAACCACCGGCACCTCTGCTGGCTCCGGAACCTTTGCGATCTCTGTGGAAACAGTCCCTGCGGCAACCTCCGGCACCTCTGCTGGTTTCGGAACCTTTGCGATCTCTGCGGAAACAGTCCCTGCGGCAACCTCCGGCACCTTTGCCGGCTCCTGGAAAAGTTCCAGGGGCTGGGTCTCGGCATTGTCGTGACCTTTGTGGTAATTTCAGCACGACTTTCATCTCTCTCTCTCTCTCTCTCTCTCGCTCTCTCTCTCTCTCTCACACACACAGTTAACTCTCAAACTATGCAATCTAGCCACCATATGGCAAGTCCAGCTTGTCAACTTGCAAGGTCAGCGGCCCTGGCATGCTGGGGCTCTCCTCACCAGCTCTCGGGGATCGGNTCAGGTAGTACTTTGTGGTCGGGGAGTCATCATCCGGCATCGGACCTATCCCGGCTCCATCATCAGAATCATCCCCGGCTGCCTGATGACCGTGGCAGCCCGGATCAAGCAGTGCTTCCCCAAGCAACAGCCGAAGGGATTCTTCCTCCTGCTCCAGCTGTTGCATGAGGTAAAGTTGCTCCAGCTCAGCCTGCTCGGCCTCTAATGCTGTCAGATACTCTGCCAACTGCAGATCAGATGCAATCTGGTCGGCATTCTCTACCGCAACAACACTACTGCGCTTCTGTGCTTCGAGTTCACGAAGCCGGTCTTCCTTGCTCCCACATCTCACCGCCTGCATACTTTCAATGTCTCCTTGCAACCCGCAAATGAGGCAGTTGAACCCATGCACCGTGTCTTTGACGAAGTAATGATGTTTCCTCTGCTTGGCTTGCGACATAGGCGAGACCTCACCTTGCATACATAATGGTACACAAGAAGACATGCTGTATCACGTTCAAGCAAGTCAAATAGACAGAGACACACACACACACACACTCGGTCACACACACTTATACTATACAATCTGGTATATTGGTAAGAGAATGACCCAGACACACACACACACACATTCATGCACCCACCCACCCACCCAGCCAGCAGCCTGCCCACCCACCCACCCACCTACCCACCCTTCGCACCCATCCACCCAAAACAAACCCCCACCCACACACACACACACAAACACGCGCAGTACACGCACCAAAACCCACCACACCAGAGAGAAACATGCAAGCAAGAAGCGAGCCCTGGCAGGCGGCGTGATGATGGTGGAAGCAGTCGAAGCGCCACCTCAGCTGCAGAGTGTGTGTGTGTGTGTGCGTGTGTGTGTAAGTGTGTGTGTGTGTCTGTGGTATATATGTACGGCCCTAGTATAAATGTGCCATGTGAGTGCATTCGGGTAGCCCTGCAAAAAGCATGTGTGTCCATGTATAGGGTCATAGACAGGTATAGGACATGTACGGTCAGCTACCGGCAGCTACCTATAGTACCTATAGGTACCTATACCTATAAGTACCTATACCTATATATACCTATATATACCTACAGTATATACCTATATACCTATGAACTTATATACCTAAATACCTATACCTATATACCTATATACCTATATACCTATATACCTGTATACCTATATACCTATATACCTATATACCTATATACCTATATACCTATATACCTATATACCTATATACCTATATACCTACATACCTACATACCTACATACCTACATACCTACATACCTACATACCTATATACCCATACCTATACCTATACCTATACCTATACCTATACCTATACTTATACCTATACCTATAGACATAGACATAGACATATACATATACATATGCATATACATACACAGCCATGTTGCATAGACATGAGTAGATAAGCGTATAGTATGTATATATGCAGTATATGCATGCATGTGTGTACGTGTCTGCTTGGCTGTCACGNACATATACATATGCATATACATACACAGCCATGTTGCATAGACATGAGTAGATAAGCGTATAGTATGTATATATGCAGTATATGCATGCATGTGTGTACGTGTCTGCTTGGCTGTCACGAGTTGAAGCATGCATGCTATTACAGCCTAGATGCTCGAGAGGGTGTCGATGGCACCACTTGTCCCACGCTTTGGCACTGGAAGCATGAGCTTGGGCTTCGGACGGGTGATGCTTATCGATGGGGTCGCAGGGGGCGGCGGTGCAAGGGGCTCCGCAGCCACTACTGTGCTGGGTGGAGGTGCGCAAGTCCTGGCAGGAGCAGGCATTGGTTCCCCGGCCGCTGGGCCAGGTGTTTCCACTGCCGTTTCCTTAAGTTAAATGCACACAGTCTGGCACATAACAACACGTACTGCATGTTGTATGCTGCGACTAGTACGTGCAAAGACACTGCATCAGGGTTGACAATCGGATCATCTCCCTCTTCATGCTCACTCTCCTCACCCTCAACCTCCCCATTGTCAGCGGCTTCAGCTGTCTCTCCTCGGATGCAGAAAGAGATTTTCGGGGTTTTTCGGGGAAGTTTACTCTGGCTGGTACATCGAAGGCTCCTGTAGCAACCCCAAGACCCTCGAACATATCTCGCATGTCTTGGTCTCGAGGGGTGTGTGGTCTGCGAGCAGCTCGCCCGAGCACAGATACCAGACGTCGAAGTATCCAAGCATCAGCCTTTATGGAAGCACCTTCCAGTTCAATGCTATCGATCACACAAGCGACAGCGCCTAGATAACTGCGGTACATGCAGCCACAGAACTTGGTGGCATCGGCTTGCTGATAGGTCTGTAGCCGGTGTAAAAACGGGTCAAGTATTCTGCCACCACATCCACAGATGGTCGAAAGCCTGAGCATGCATATATGAGTCGAACTCGATCGAGTGTTATGTGTATGATTAAAATGCTAGTGACCGCTAGTGCTGTTAAGATGCCAACCGCTTGAATCAGTGGATCCAGAAGTGCACGGTTCTCAATCACCGTCTGACGAGTCAAAGCATCCCCTGTTACAAGTAAGACGGACCCACCAACCAGGCGCTTCATCAACTGTTCGTCCTTTGACCAAGCAAGCATGACCGGGCACTGCTGTTCAGCCATGGCTGGCACAGGGTAGCTTGTCGTAGAGTCCACGATGTATGAACACAATCCCCAGCATATGCAAGGTAAAATCTGATCGATGTGTAGCACAAAGATCTCTGCGAGCCGGATTCTTTAGCGCATGCAGATCAAGTAGCAGCTAATTGCAACCGCAAGTAGCCAACTTGCTCGAGAATCTCTTGAAGCACCCCTGACAAGCGAGAAAGAGAGACCTGTGCAGCAAACCTGTAGCAGCAGCACCGGTACCTGTCAAACATATAAGCATGGACCACTGTTCCAGCCAAGGACTTCTGGCAACTGGCTGGCACTGGCTGGTGCGAAGCAACTGCAGCAGAGCACACACAAACCTACAGATATGCATGCACTGCTCACAGAAGGGGGGGGGCGCACGAACCATCACTTCCAGGCTAAGAGGCAAGGCTCCGGCAAAACGAAGCCAGTCGTGGCTCATCACATGCATTCCCTACGCGCACGATCAATATAGAATGGAGCTCGAGTTACAAGCTAAATATTAAAGTTTTAGTGGTAGGTAGTATAGACCTCGGTAAATATGCCATGTAGTCGTAAAATATGTGGG
This sequence comes from Symbiodinium sp. clade A Y106, assembly GCA_003297005.1. Taxonomy (NCBI): domain Eukaryota; class Dinophyceae; order Suessiales; family Symbiodiniaceae; genus Symbiodinium; species Symbiodinium sp. clade A. Next base: position 12,948 of record BGNK01001790.1, read on the forward strand.
GTTGGATCACTATATCTCCTATGTCGCTAGATAGCTCTTGTAAGATTTGGGATTAGGTGGCCAGTGCCCTGTCGCCTTCACAGGGACACACATGCTTGAGCAGTCAGTGCTCGACTTGACAAAAGCACATTTGTGCTTAGAGGGATGGAAGATGTCAGGCTCTATGCTCTTACCATACTTCACCAGGGTCGATTATGTATATATTTTCGATGGCTTCAATACTACAAAAGCGCGCGATATTTAGAAAAGTGCACGCAACAGAGAAAACTGTGCGAAATTAAGCAAGCATCTACCACATAAAGGCATAAGTGCACAAAACCAGCTTCGAGCACAAATAAGTGTATCAAAGGATGCTCCAGGAACATTTACGTTTGTATTCCTTATTGGGTTCAAGAACCCAAAATGTTACCCAACTATGACAAAGCAACGTGTCTGGGTCGCAAAGCGGAATTCCAAGCCACGTAGAGCTGGAATCTTGGCTGGTGCAGATCCATCTTCTCTCCCGTGCCTGCATTGGCGGGCAGCAGAACACGAGGGACTCTTTGCTGCCAGCGATGCCACTCAAGCTGAAGGCTTTCTTTCGGCGCTTGTTCCCCCTGGCAGCGAAGGAGAGAAAGAAAGAAGGAGAAAAACAGAGAGCGAGAGAGAGCGAGAGAGAGAGAGAGAGAGAGCCACAAAGGATGAAATGAAGTCAAGCTGCATGTCATGCCCGCCGTAGCTGGCCCGGCGTTCAAGGTCCTCCTGCGAGCTGGGCAAGAGCAGCAAGGAATTCACCGAGGCATTGGGCACGCTGAGCTTGTTCATCTGCTTTCGAATCTCACCATTGGCTTGGCTCGACCCCACGTCGAAAACCAGCAGGGCATCCTGCTCCAGGCAAGAATTTAAATTACAGCATCCAACATCAGTGGGGCCACGAGACACGTGGCCACGAGACCCTCACGGCGCCTTGTCTTCCTTCGCCTCGGAGGCGAACTGCTTCACCACATTGCTCCTTGCAATCCAGCCGATAATGCAGCCGGACTCTTCACATTGCACAGGAACAACAACCAGCCCTTTGCAACAAAGTCTCAACACGGACTTTCCGAAGGGTGGTGTCCGAGAGTATACATTGTGCGTGCGGGAAAAAACTTCCGAGGGTTCAAGGATGAGGCTGCTGTCGTAGATCCAGCCCCGCAGCTTGCCAGAAGGTGGCACAGTGTCGGGTGGCAAAAGGCTGGCGGTAAAGCCAGAGATGGCCGTCTGGACATTGCTCAGGCTGGTGATGTCCGCCACCACAAACTTGCAGTACCTCAAAACCTCAACCTTAGCCCTCTGGTACTCGGAGGGTGGCTTGGGCTTTGCAGCAGGGGTTGCCGGCTCTGTGGACTTAGACACGTCCTCGTCCTTCCAACCATTGTCGATCTGTTTCAAGAGCTCCTCAGCATCAGGACAGGGAGCAGCCGGAGGGAGCGGCGCCATATGCACGGAATTGTGCCTCGGCTCCAAGCAGATTGTGGCCATGACGGCAACACGGAGAACATGCCGATTAGCATCAAACCTTGGGTCTAATCCATGTGTCTAGCGGCTCCTCGATTTTCTTTTTCACCAAGTTCTGGACCCGGGAGTCCGAAAAGCGGCTCACCGCCGTCTCGTGTGACGCCACCACGGCGTACATCACGGGCAATTGCTCCAGGTCGGCGAACGACATGAGCAAATCAAGGATGGCAGCCTGTTCGCTGCTCCTGCCCAAAAAGCTTTCCATATGGTGGTTAAAGCGGAGGTTGACGCACTCAGGGTCGAGGTACTTGAACAGCAAGTTCCGCCACTCGCTTCCCAGCTCGCTTGTCGCGTTCACGATCGCCTCCATGCACTGGCGCGTGCAAACCAGTGCATTAAACGTGTCCACCAAGCTTTCGCGGGACAGGCTGGCGACGGGAGTTCGGAAAGTGGTTGCCGGGCTGTCGCTCGTCATCCCGACATACAACTGTCCTGAGGCCAGCTGTATGCACAAGTTTCAATGACCATCTTTTCATGCTTAAAACGGTGTGATGGTGAGGGATATTGAGATGCGGACTGACGACCCAGCCGAACTCGTCGGAGTTACCCGCGAGTCCCAAGATTCGGCAAACCTGGGCTTTGAAGTAACCAGGTGATTGAAATGTGTCTTTTAACAGGTCCCCACAAAGTTGCAAAGTATGGTAGTCCAAAACCAAGTAACCACCGACCATCGGGACGCCCATGTTTGGTTCTTATTGTGGAACTGCATGCTTTTCAGAAACTCCCAGCAGCTGGCCTCCTGGCATCGCTTTCTCAAGCGAAGCAACTTCGCCACCTTGTCGACGGAGCTAACCTCAGACAAACACAAGCGTCTGGCAAGTCTGCGTGATGACATTTGCTTGGCAGCCTCGCTGTCGCCCGAGGCGAAAGTCATTCGCTGGCTTTTGACTTGCTCCTGTCGCACAAGTCAAAGGGGGAGGTGCGTTGCGAACGAAACCAGCCCGCCTGAAAGGCTTCGTAGAGCGCCTCGTTTGTCGTTGGTTTTCCCAGGCCAGCATGTAGCTGCTGCAGCCTTTGTAGAGCACGAAGCACGGCGTTTGCAGGAGCGGGCGGGACAGTATTAACAGTATTTAAATTTAAGTCTGGCGACATGTGCAAGCGATCACTCAATCTGCAAGCAAAATGATTTCCTTCCTGGCAGACTGCAGGGTCAAAGATCAAAACCGTAGCAGCTAGCAGTGACAGTTGCCTGGAAGGCTGCCGCTTGCACGGATTCTCCTCTCCTGTGAGCTTCCCAGAATCCATCCACAGAATCTGCGGAACATCGCACGAACAGCAGAGGGAGGGCCTCGGTTGCGGAGTGTGGAAGGGCAAAGAATTTTAAGACATACGTTTGACATCCAAGACACTCGGGCCCGGGACTTGAACAGGGTCGCCTTCGGGTCTTTGGCTTCCAGCAGGGATGCCCACTCGATCACGAAGGCAGCCAAGTGCGGCAGGTGGCTGACCGGAGTGAGCTCCCCCCTCAGAGAAAGTTCGAATCCAAGAGGCTACAAGCGGCTAGCATCATTCTCACTGGCCTCTTGGTCTCTGTCTGGCAGAGGACCATGGTGCAAGGCAGAGGGTCCTTGGCTGACTTCTGAACCCCTGCAAAAGTTATAGAAACCAAAAGTTAAAGTGCTAAGCGCCAACCAGAATGAATGCCGAGGGTCAATGATCTTCTTGTTCAGATGAAAGGCGCGTGCATCGGTCACATCACCAAGGCTGAGCACACAGCCCGGGCCGGCACAGTCCCATTTCAGGTCACCGAGCACTCCGCATCCGCGAGTGGCCTGCCTGAAGCCAAGCATTAGCAAGATCGGGACAGCGAAAGCCAGACAACCTTGATTAAGCCAAGATACTCCTGATCCAGCCTCACCTGGGCACCCGTCCAATCAGGACTCAAGGGCAGGAGCCCTTCCGCATCCAACGGGGTGGAACCGGCTTCCGGCCAGTCGCCAGCATCTTTGATCACTGCAATCGCTCCATGTATCTGCCGCCACAGCAAGTCGCCCTCGGCCGGCGTCTTCTCATCGGAAGGCACGGCCTTGGCCTTGGCGGACTTCTTCGTCGACTGACGTCTGGTGCCGCCCATGGTGGTCGAAAGCCTCTTAAAAGCCACTCAACACCAAACCGTGGGCGAAGCAAAAAGAATGCCTGCGAGGAAGGGGCATGAGTTCATGATGAAACGGAGCTGCTGGAACCCTCAACACCAAAGCCTTAGCGGGCTTGCTTTCACGATTGCACCCCGACGTCCTTCCCCAGCTGCACTCCGCTGCTCAGCAGCGGCAAGAAACTGAACCAGACCGTGTGGTCCTGGACCCTAAAGCCACCTTGCACAAGGTGAGCAAAATACCTCAGACTAGCGGATTTCGCCAGCTCGCCGACAGAGTCAAAGCCACCTGAGACATGTAGGAATCATGTCACCGGCATGTCAACCCCGGGACTGGGTGCCGTCCAAGGCACTTGGTGAGGGCAGCATAAAAGTCTTTGATGGACACCAATCTTCCAGCCACGCCCTTCCTTACCAGCTTTCTCCGAACGGCTTCCTCCACCTCGGGCACGACGAGGAAGGCACGCTTTCGGTTCCTTGGCTGGTTTGTTTGAACATCTGACAAGTCTTGTTGTCCAATGCTTTCCGTCGCTGGAAGGGGTCCCCCCATGGACCCAACCCTCCGACAACGGCGCAGGGCACGCTCGTCGGGCCCGGGGGTCCCCCAGCAGGCCCCCCACCCACGACACAGACAGGACATACCAGGAGGTGACCAGGAGCAGTGTTAACTATCTTGACACTGACATTCCACATCCCTCCATCCTGAAGCACCAGGACCTCCGAGCTCCCGAACCCTCACAGAGCCCCTTGTCGCTAGAAGGGGTCTTTTCGATGGACCCCACCCTCCGACGACGGTGCAGGGCACGCTCGTCGGGCCCGGGGGTCCCCCAGCACACCCCCACCCAAGACAGAAGATGTGAGAAACAATGACAGCGACACTTTGTCTGAACTTCTTGTTGCTGCCAGAACTCAAAAGCGACTTCCTCTCCCTCATCAACCACTGCACGTGGCTGGCAAAGATGCTCTCGGCCAGGGCATTGTTCAGATGGGAAATGATGGCCTTCATCTTATCGTGAACCTTGTCCGACACATAGAATTGTATTTTCTGTTCGTATGCAGGGACCAGCCGCAAGATGGGTGCAGGAGGCTCGTGCGGCCGTTTGGCCGCATGGATAACCCACTGCTCCGTGGCCACGAACCCACCTAGGACACGCATTGCAAGGCTGATGCATCCCTCCTTGATGTCGTCATCCTTTGGCACTGACGGATGGATGGCACGGTGGAAACTACTGCTGTCACAGCAGACGTAGACGAGGGGCTTTGGGCCGACCTTAGCAAGCAGGCTCTCCTCGGAGATATAGTTCAGGAAGTCAGAGCCACCATAAACAGAGCCACAGACCGTAAGGCGAAGCAACGCCTTCTTGACACTCGCTTGCTTGCAAGCACCCAGAACGATGAAAGCACAGTGGCCAGGAGGCAGAACATCGCGCTGCTCCTGCAAATGCCTGTGCTCCAGCCGCTCCAATTTCTCCTTGTCCTGTAGCTGCTCCTTCTCATGCTGCTTGAGCTTCTCCGCCGTCCCAGACAGAGGTCCAGCCGTGAAATCCTGCCAGAGGTCCGCCTGGAGCTTCTGCACCGCTTCCCGGAGGTTCACCTGAGCTTGGGTTTGCCTCGTCCTTGCACTACTTTTTGCAGCAGCATCCAAGGCTTGCAAATCCAAAGTTTCCTCACCGACTGTCTGGGATTCTGCAGCCTGCAGCTCCGCCTGCTGTCGCCGCTCAAAGGCCTTCAAGCCTGTTTTCCGCTTCCTGGAAACAAACTGTCGCCTCGGAAGGCGGGTCTTCTTTGTATTGCAACCACTGCCCCCATGGACCAGTTTGTACTGCCGAATGATCTTGTAGTACAGGGGGCGGAGCTGATAACTCTTGCCATCGAAGAAAACGATATTCTCCAGAGGAGGGCAGTCGCACCACGTTTTGAGGTAGGCATCGGCATTGGCAGGGGTCATGCTTCCCTTGATTCCTCCTGACAAGGGGATGGGCACAAAGCGAATGACACAGCTCAGAAGCACAGCATGTCCTGAGAACAGGCGAAGGGTTGCGAAGCTACTCTCAATCTCGCTGGTGGAGTCGAACACGCAAAGCAGGTACCGGACCTGACACGCAGAAGCTGCTCTAACTTCAACCGGAGAATGCCACCCCGATTGCAGCCGGGTCTGAGCCGTGGACCGCTTCACGCAAAGCTTTTAGATTCCGAAACCGTTGCATCGTGGCCGGCCAGTACTCCTGCTCGCCAGACCTGTGGTTTGATTTCGTCAAGCATGGAAGGATAGGCAGCACCAATAAGCCCCGCCTTGCCAGGAAAATGGCGGTGGGTCGTGCGCAAAGATATTGTTCTCTAAGGGCTTTGACGTCGGTTTCCAAGAGCTTCGCCAACGGAGTCAGCACTCCATCCCTGTGCCACGAGGTAATGGAATTCTTGTTGAAAGCTTTGCTAAGCACCCACTAAATGCTATCTTGGCACAGGTCTGCATCCAGCCGCTTTGCCACCCAATGGAGTACATCGAACGGAGCCAATGCGGCGGCCACCCCGGAAGTGTGCCAGGCTTGAACACAACCCAGAAACACATCGGAGACATTCTGTATCGTTCCGAGTTCAGCCGCTGCCGCCGCAGCCCGGCCCTCATCGCTCGGATCACCTGGAGGCTTGGTTGAAGCCCCGTTCTACCCGGAACAGTCCGACAGGCAGGCCTTCGAGGTGGAACAGCAGCCTGCCATCATGCACCACAACCATGTCTGCATCACCTGGGATGCTTGGGCTCGCTGGCTCTGACAACCCATGCAGCGGAAGCGGCCCAACCGATCAGATCAAGACAAGCAGCGGCTTGCATCCCGCATGTGTTTCTCGGCGATGTTCAGATAGCCGGCGGAGTACTGCGGAGACAGGACCAAGGGTCGCTGTGCCTCGCCGTTGAGGGACTTGAAGCTGAATCTTCGGTTGAAGTCCTCGCAAGACTCAGACAGCAAATCCGTTGCTGCAAACACTGAGAGCCTGCTCCTGTCCTGCTCCAGGGCCTGCGTGAGCCGAGAGCAGCGGGCAACGTTGGCGACGGCAGAGGTCTGGGCAGCTTCCTTGCCTTCTTTGGTGCTTCCCCTATCGTACTCGTGCACGAAATGGGATGCCATCGTCAGCCATTCCGTGGCGAGCGCAAGAAGCCGTATGTTGGAGGGCGTCAAGACCTAAGATCCAGTCAATTCCCCCGCGTTGCAAGTAAAGTTTGTATGTGGTGATTCTGATTTGTGTTAGTCCCAGGGGCTGCCAGCAAAGATTCGGCCCAGGCTCTCTTGTCATCTTTAAGGGCTGCCAGCTGTGTGAGGAACACGATCACCGCCGACAAAGAGAGGATAAGTTTTTTCAGGGCACTAGTTATCGTGTCGAACCTTTGAGCTGCAAAGTGACAGGAGAAGTCTTGGCCCAGCACTTCCGCGACTCCATCAAGCTGGCTCCTTACAGCCTCTGAATATTTGGAGCACAACTTGTGAGAGTGTGCCAATGCCCTGGCAAAACTCCCTGGGTCGTTCTTGCTTTTCGTTGAGCAACGAAGCACGAAAAGATCGATGAGCTTACTCAGACGATCATCTGATCTTATGCTCTTTTCAAGGGATCTCTGGGCGCTGTGCATACAGCATCTCGTCGTCGTACACAAGGAAGGCATGATGCCTCGGACCTCGGAGGAAAAACCATGAAGCAGTTGCCCCAAGTGACTCAAAGCAGCCGAGCCCCCTGCAGCCGCAAAGCGGCCCGCTAATCCTTCCGCTCGCTCCCCGTCGACTGTGTAGACCTGCGGCACATTGAACAGGCATCTCAGAGCAGTCTGAGTGGAAGCCGGACCCTGGCTCCTTGAAAGTCTTCGCAAAAGCCGAGCGGTCGCCCTCGTCCGGACAGAATCTCTTTGGATGTGGTCGGCTTTTTGAAGCGATGTCTGGCAAGAGACACTAACCACTGACGGACATGACTGAAGAAGCAACAAACAGGCCTTCTTGCCATTGCACCGAGACAATTCCAGGATGCGTCGGTGAACAACGTAGTCGCGGTCAACAAGCTTGATTTTGACCGCCAGTGTGTCCTGGCTGACATCCTGCAAGGCAGGTGCACGGAAGTTCAATTTGACCACTGACTGTGTCCACAGTCCTCGGCCCAACCAGCAGCTTTGCAGTTTTTTGCAAGACGCCGGTCCTGCAACAGCTTTATTACACATGAGTGTGTGCTGCGTGCCTCAGGGCCAGCCTCCTCCCTCAAGACGGCCGCCGTCGCCGTTATGATCTTCGCGTGGTCACACGGTGATGATCTTGCCAGGGGAAAGTTGCCTGGGTCGGCACGATTGGCTAGTTCGCACCTTGAGGCGTAGCCGACCGATTGGCCACTCCGGGGCTCCATCAGAACCTGTATGGCCAGGTGAACCTGGCCGGGGGTCGGAACCGTGGCATCGGCCTCTGCGGGGACGGACTCCAAGGGCTGCTCCACCACGAGGTTTTTGATGTGCTGTTCGGAATCTTCGTGGCGCTTCAAATCTTGAAGCTGCAGAACGTCTGCGAAGCGAGTAAGAGGCACCTAGGATGCGAAGGAACAGGAGAACTGAGATGCCCACAAAGTAAAGCCCATGAATTGCATAGGAGGCGCTTCCCTGCAGGTGCTTCCCTTCGTCAACCGTATGAACGGAGACGAAGACTGCTCTGGGTTTGCACACTTCGCCCTGCAGATTTTGCAGCCTAGGCCCCAAGCCTGGGTGATCGGTGCTTCGCATAGCCACGTGTGCCACACATCACCGTCACGATAAACCAATCGGCGGATCCACTTGGCACTGTTCTTCAAGTACTTGCACCGGTTGCACTTTCGAATAGCTTCCTTGGCCTCGGCGCAAGAAGACACTTCGACACCTGTCCACACCGATGCAGTCAGCCGCAGTGCGACAGGGGTTCTCAGGAGATGACACTGCCAAACTTCTCCAAGCAGCGCCGAGCATGCTCGCCTGGTCGAGGACAGGAGATCGGCATATGGGCTCGTTGCTGCCTTAAGCCAATCCGAGGCACCGACCGTCAGGAGATCTGGCACGCATCCGTCCGTCGCAATGGCAGTGGCAGGATGACCGCTGAAGATGCTAGGAAGCAATTGTTTGCGAGAGCCTGTCAACTGTGCCCTGCTCAGCATTGATTGCCTTCAGAAAATGATCATGCCACGACTCTGTCAGTCTGAGCAGCACATGCACAGCAGTTTCACAATTCACAATGAAGGCCTCTTTCGACGCTCACACTCGCACAAGGCAGGCAAGGCTCTTTAGACTTTAGCCCTCAAACCCGCACAGGTCCATCGGACCCGCCCCACAATTCCCAAACCCCCAAAACTCCAAACTCCCCTTTCAATTCAATCATCCCTGAACCACGAATGCTCAACATCCGCACCGGGGGCCCAACGTACTCAGAATGCTCGGACTGGGCTCAGCAGGTCCAGTCAGCCTGGGCGAAACCAGGATGATGTGAAGTGCACGATCACATGTGCAACCCCAAACCTCGAAGCTGGTCCCAATCAACCAGCAAAGCCCCGACAGGGACCCACCTGGCAGGACGCAAAGCCCCGACTGCACCATCCCTGGGATCTTCTTTAAATTGTCAAGCGAATCCACACCTCAGGCCCTCTGAAACCGTCCGTTTCCAAAATCCAAGAAAGGGTTTAGGGTTTAGGGTTTAGAAAGGCGGCTTGGGATGCAAACCCGGGGCCCAAACCCCGAACCAATCTCAAACCAAACCCCCAACGAAAAGCCAACCTATAAAACACCGAAGCAGGACTCGACCCCTAGGCACCACACACCGTGAGGCAAGCCTTGACTGGGGCCCAATCCAAAACCTGAAGCAGTACCCAAAAACCTGTGAGGCAAGACCCGAGCTCTTAGTCATTGAAGGAGACAGACCTGGTGTCCAAAATGAACACTGAAGCCCTTCATCCAACACCCAATATCAAACGCTGGACCCGGACGTTCCAACTCTGAACTCTGGACCAACACGTCTGGGGCCCCAAACACGAAGCGGGATCCAATCCTGGTCAGGCAGGCTGCATTGGGACCCAAAGCCCTGAAGCTGCGACCAACCTCACTGAGGTCTTGAAATGTAGCCGATGACACAGGTTTGCAGCCCGCGGCTACTTTTCAAAAGCACCCTCCCCTCCCCTCCCCTCCCCTCCCCTCCCCTCCCCAGGCAATCCTCGACTGGACCCCAACCCTCGAAGCGGTACCCAGCCCTGGGCCCGAAACACTCAAGTCTTAGTCTTTAATAATTGATCATGCAAATCCACACCTCGGGCCCAAACAAGAACAGTAACACTAAAGTCGTTTACGTTTATCTAGAACCCAACTAAATTTAAACCATGAACAAACTTGGTTCTAAACGCCCAGCGCGAGCTTGGAACCCAAACCCGGAGCCCAATTTTCAATTCGAAAGCCAATCCTATCTTGATAAATGCCCAAGCCTTACGCACCACACTGCAAAGCAAGCCTCGACGACTGGGGCCCAAACCCATCTTGGGACCCAAACCCCTGAAGCGGGACCCCAAAACTTGAAGTCAAGCCCCAAACTTACTCAGACGAGGTCCAAACAGTAACGCTGAAGCCGTCTGTCCAAAGACCAGCCTTGAGACCCATCCCAACGTGGAAGCCGTGTTCAAATCTGGACCAGTCACTCTCTGAACTTAAACTGAGCTAGCTTGACCCAGACCCCAGACCGAAATGAAACACTGAAGCAGCACATCTGGTGTCCGAAGCTGCTGGTGAACTTGTAACCGAAACGCAAATGTGGGGCCCAAACCCTGAAGCGAGACCCAAGAGTGTGGTTCAATACTCAACCTTGACCTTAACTACTTTAATTAATAAATTTGATTGCAAGCCCTGGGTCAGGTCTTTGAACCAAACCGCGGCCCGACCCAAAACCCAAACACTGTAAGCATCTGGGGCCCCAAGCCCTGAAGCGGGACCCAACCTCGGGCAAGCCCCACTAAACCCACGAAGCCGGGCCCAACCCAAGGCCCCAAACCTTGCAGACTCTAAGGGCAGGCCTGCCGCAGCGGTGCAGGATAGCACCTGAGCAGCACAGGCAGGTCAAAATGCACAACCTAGCCATACCCAATGATGCAGGCATCGAAGTCTACACTGCCAATGCCCAGTCATCCAGAAGCATGGTGCAGCATCGGTCTGCCATTTTTGTTGCTGGCACACTGCAGGCAAAATGAAGCACGCCGGCCTACCGTGTGACACGCAAATGCTGCTCAGAGCTGGCCCAGGCCCACCGGAGTGTTTGATTACTACTATATTTGTAACTTACACTGCCTGGCCGCCAGCACCAGCAGCTCACCAGCGGCCCAAGTCATCGGCGGAGGCCGGAACCCGAAGACGCCGAAGCCGAAGCCGCCGAAGATCTTCGAGATCTCAGTCCCACAAATTATTTAAGAGAAATGACCAAATGCCGCCCTCTACTACCCAACTCAAAAGAAAGGTGACCCCCATGGTTCTAGGTAAATTTTTAAATGACAATGAGTTGTTTTCGGAGCGAGTGGCCTTTCATCCTGCTCCGCCTCCATGGCAGGTCGTTCTTGGCTGCAGCAGAATCGGCAAATCAATGGTATCATTTCACATAATTTAACTCTAAGTGTTCGCAAAGCATAACAACCCGATATCAACATGAACCTACTACTTCTGATGCAGGACAGGGCACGGGGTGGCGGATGGACAATGATCGGGTTGTGCACCCATTCACCCACTTTCTGGTCCCACCACTGGATGAGCTCATACGCTCGAGCCAGGCGACGTGTTCTGTCCTGAGAAGATTCCCAAACAAAACTTCGAGTACTTACACTTAAACGAATAGCCATAAACCCAAACCGTAAACTCTGAACAGTTGCTTCCAAGCATCTTCGAGCTCCTCAAGCAGGCCTGCCATCCTGGATCTCTTACCCTCCATGCCGTGGTACAGCAAGGCTTCTTGCCGAAACAGAGGAAAAGGATGCGGCTCTTCTTCATCAAACCACCACGGTCTGTGAGCCTGGTACCATTCCACCCGTTTGCGGTACTCATGCAGCAGCACATTGCATTCCTGAGAGGGCGAGCGAGCTTAAACCAAGATACGCGGTTATGATTATCCCAGATACCCTAGCCCTAAGCCCTAAACTCTTCAAACCCCAAAGCTTTAAAGCCTAAGCCCTTTAAACCCGAAACCTTGTTTAAACCCTAAATACGCTGGGGTGTTTCCCGATGTCCTGCATGTCAATGAGCACATCGCGCTGCAATTGAAGATGCGTGCCGCTCAAGTCTCGCGTCCGCTGAAGCCAATTTTTCGCCTCAATGTCACGGGTCAATCCCAGCCCGGCCCCACATGTCTAATGACAATTGGAACTGTTTTAACAATAATGATCCCAAGTCAACTGACATTCCAGAATCCACCGGCCAAGGAACCGTCTCGGCTTCCGCCTTGCGCTGCTTGGCATCGCGAGCCCGTTTTGAGGGATTCTTCCGCTTGACCTCAGGCAGGAAGATGGCTCGCACTGACCACTCGGATTGAAGGACCCAGTTAATTACAAAAAAAACAAAAAGTGTTTGGGAAGAAACTGGCAAAGCTGCTTGAGTTGGCACCGCTTCGGATGTCGCAGCAGCTGCTTTTGCAGGGATCACCGGTGCTGGTGGCTGTGGTGCTGGTGCTTGCTTTGGTGCTGCTGCTGGTGCTTGCTTTGCTGCTGCTGGTGCTTGCTTGGGTGCTGCTGCTGGTGCTTGCTTGGGTGCTGCTGCTGACGGAAATCTCGCAGGCACCACTCTCGGAGGCACCACTCGCGGCCCAGCGGTCTCCTGCTCCGGCTCCTCCTCAGGCGATTCTCTGGACGAATGCCAAACTCCTAAGATCCCAAAATAATGTAACCCAGGCATTTCCAACCCCCAAACCCCTCATGTCCCTGAATCTGAAGGTTGAATCCTGTTCGGGAGTTTGATTTAGGTCTTGGGCGTCGGGATGGAAATGCCAACTGAGTCCTCGTCAAAGCACTCGGATGGGCTCTGCGTCGTGACGCTCAGTGGCGGCGAGTGAGCCATTGTCAAGGCACCGCAAACCAATCTCTTACTAATGTTGGCCTGAGGCTGTTCGGGCTTAACAGGTTGGCATCTCCACCCCGGATATGTTATAACACCAGCCGCTGGCAGGGATTCACAGGTTCAGGGATCGTGATTGACGCTTGAAACTTGAGTCCCTTGAATCCGAGTCGAAACGAAGCTTTGTTTCTCAACGTCAAGGAAATTTCAAGATCCTTGCAAGCTTAAGAGCAGACCCCAGTCACAGTCACTTTAAACCCAATCCGGGACTCAATAAGGAGTTGAAAGCACGGCAATCACGACTGCAAGCTCGGGCAAGCACGCTCAAGGAAGAGGCGACGGAGTCGGCGCCAGCGGGTGAAGATACCTGGGGTGCTAACCGCGAACCAAAGGGGTTACTTTAGGGTGACTCAAAGCTTGCGGTCAGGGCAATATAGTTAGCAGTGTTAGCACCCTGTGGAATTCTGCAACTGTCGTAGTTCTGATGAGAAACCTTTGACTCCTCACCGACATTCCGAAATTCCCATGCGTAACATAAAACTCTGATGCAACCCCAGGTCTGACTTGACAGCCCCGACCTGCCGATAAACCGTAGCCGCTTTATGCAGCAATGACATGGGAGCAGTAACCCCTTATGCTGCTGACGGAAAGTGAAATCCAGTCAACTTTCTGGCTCCTGAATTAAACGGCTCTACGTATTGAACTGCGGCGTGAGAAATACAAGATTTGGGCTGAGAAGCCCCACGCCTCAAAAGGCGAGAAGCAATCCCAGCACGAATCATCCTCAATTGAAGATTTTTTGGAGATTACTGTCAACCATCCGACCCCAAATCCTAAGCCCTACTGATTACCACGGAANCCCCACGCCTCAAAAGGCGAGAAGCAATCCCAGCACGAATCATCCTCAATTGAAGATTTTTTGGAGATTACTGTCAACCATCCGACCCCAAATCCTAAGCCCTACTGATTACCACGGAACCCTAAACCCTAAAGTCCTACCCCCCAAACTGGAGCACACTGCCCGATCCGCTTGCAAGAGCAGCACCTGAACCCTGCTTGACAACCCAGAAGTGAAGATTAGACGTCCACTCACAAAACAGCATGCAGATCAGTTTGGGTACTTCCTTTAACAGATTCCTGTTGAGGGCCGAGGGTCGTAAAGGTAAAGCAGNCTGCTTGACAACCCAGAAGTGAAGATTAGACGTCCACTCACAAAACAGCATGCAGATCAGTTTGGGTACTTCCTTTAACAGATTCCTGTTGAGGGCCGAGGGTCGTAAAGGTAAAGCAGCTCCCGCGTTTAAGCCCCTAGCGGAAAACAGAACCCCTCTCGAGCCTCCATGGAGAGATTCTAGAAACCTGCCTAGGAGTCTGGAACCCTTGTAGCACCCTGTAGAAACCTTTTAGGACCTGCGAACCCGCTGCGAGCAGCTGGAGCAACGGAAGCAGCTATTGGCTTAACCCCGAGGTTTCTGTATACCCGGGATTATGAGGGTTCTAGAAGACTCGATTAGTGGTGTTGCAAGGGTTTCACGAAGCGTTTGCTGCGTTGAGAACACGACATAGAGGTTTCAACGAGAACCCTCAAGTCTATACCACAAGTCAACCCTGACGAGTGAGTGGGCTAGTGGGCAGTCAGCACCTATACCATGGGCTTTCCATTGCTCAGACCTTGAGCGGACGGAAGAAGGTGTGTAATAAGATTCGAAATCCCAAACCATCCCGAAGACCTATGCTTCTTAGTATGTGCGTTCAGCTCCACAGGACGTCCCAGATGTTGGCAGTTCCTCATTGCTCGTAGTTTTTTGCTGAGTGGAAAGTTGGGGGAACTGGCAAGGGCTCGCAGGGTCCTCCACTAATTAGGTTTGCCGATAGCCCTGGGATTTAGGTCATTAGCAAAGACAAGGCTTGGCATATCATGCCCCCTAGGCCAACCACAAACAGTTGTGTTGTCCGATGACTTCAGCAAGCATCCTGAGGATTTATCAGATTGTCTGATCGGGTTTAGGGCTTATAGGGTTTAGGGAATGAGTCGTGTCGCCTTTGTGCCTATGGGGGTTGTTTGGGGACTTGAATTTGCTCCACCCACCTATAATAACACCTTAGGAATTCAGGCACTTTTGCAGCAATCCCACTAGCCAAGAATGCCAGAATGAAAATGCTCTAGTGCTAAGCCTTAGATCCACCAGGGCCGAGACGCCACCCGGCTCGTTGTGAGAGGGCTCCTCACAACGAGCAAAGAAAACAGTTGTTAGGGTGGGGGTTCGGGATTAGGGACATGAATGGTCTGGTTGTCCACGAGCCGGGATGGCTCAGGACAAGCGCAGACCAGTGGGTGGTCCTCCAAAAAGGAAGAGCGCACCCCTACTCTAAACCCAAATCCTAAAGCCTAACCTAAGCAAGCCCGAAACCCCTAAACCCCTAAACCCCTAATCCTAATACTAACTTAAACCCCGGCCTCGTCTTTGCTGGCTGAAGTCGGCAAGGAATCTCAGGGGGGTTGCGTGTTTTAGGGTTTGGCTTTGGGTTTAGGGTTTTAGCTAAGTCCAATCGCAAACCCTAATTTTTACGCCTTAAAATTGATTGTGTATTATCTAAAGTCTAAACACATTTTATGTTTAGGTTTTGGGTCTGGCAGCATGTATGTCAGTATAGGTTATCGCACACTACTGCATGCTATTGTTTATCACCGCCTGAGCCTGAGGGTTGAATTAGTGCATATACAGTGCAGGTTTGGGCTATCATCCGATGTCTAGTTTTAAATTTACATCCAAATTAGGAGGAATGTTCCTAAATTTTGAAACAACTACGTTTCTAGAGTCTTCGGTATGGGGTTTGGGGTTGTAGGTTTAATAAAGGGCTTAAGGTTCACGGTAATCATATGTTTTAACACAAGACACCCTAGGGGTCCAACTAAAAATATTGTTTGCAGGTCCCGTTTGGGGTTCCTTATGATAAGTAGTAGCAGCAGCAGTAGCAGTAACAACAGCAGCATCAATAGCAGTGGCAATGGCACTGGCTAGCAGTAGCAGCCAGCAGTAGTCGTCGGAGTATAAGTAGTACAGCAGTAGTAGCAGGTAGGGTTTGGGGGTTTTCGGGGTTTAGTAGAGCCATTAGGCTTACAATTTTAAGGTAGGCCTTGTAGTCCGAAATTTAAACCCTACTTCAAAACACTCAAACCTAGACCCATCTTGAACCTTAATATAGAGAGTCCCAGGGTTCAGGGTGTATGTTGGTGCAGGCTGTTAGGGCCCACTCCAACATCAATGACCAAACTCTAAATCCTAAACCCAAGTCGAAACCCTAAGCCATAAACCTGAACATAGGCTAAAGCGGAGTTTTAAGTAGGTATTATAAATGAAACTCCCAATTAATTTAAAGTACTATGTGCCATAAACCTTAAACTCTAAACCCCAACCCAACCTTAAACTCCAATACCAGGTTGATAGGGACTCGGGGCATCCCCTAAACGCCCTGGAGAACCTCAGCTGGGCGGCCGGGCCGGGGCTGGGATCTCCATCTCGCCGTCGGTGTGGCCGCCGATGAAGATGGATTCAGGGGTTGTTATATTATATGTGTATATATATATATATGAGGATACTAAGTTTGCATATATGGGGTATATATTAAAAAGTTTTAAAGTGTGCCACTGAAAAGGCTAGTACTACTACTGCTACTACTACTACCACTGCTACTGCTACTACTACTGCTACTGCTACTGCTACTACTACTACTGCTACTGCTACTACTACTGCTACTGCTACTGCTACTGCTACTGCTACTGCTACTACTACTACTACTACTGTACCAGTTGTGGTTTGGTGGCGCTAGAGCGTCGTTGTGATCTCCGACGACCCCCCACCACCCCCACCGCGCCCCAGTACTCTCTACAGTGATGGCTTTGCCGCCCTTGCTACGATTGCAAGTTCCAATGCAAGGATGTGACTGCAAGTTCGGCGAAGCTTCCGCGCCAGCCTCTGGTATATCTCCATGGGCGGGAGCTCAAGTTCTACGATCAGCCGGTCCACCTTCAAACAGCCATGAACCCAGATCATTTGGGAGTTTTGGGGGTGGCAGCCTTCAACAGGAATGTATCGGGCCGTCTTGGAGATGCTGTGCCCTGTATGTCCCGCCCAAGCCGTATGTAAAACGGCAGGGTTTCTTGATTTCGGGGTCGGTGGTTTGGGAAGAAGCACTTCGAGGGTTTCGAAAGAGAATACCGACAGAGACCCCAAACCCATAACCCTAAACCCTAAAAACCCTATAAACCCAAACCCGCGGATCTAGCGTGAAGTTTCCGGACAGTGGGCTTCTCGCTTCGGTTAAACTCAAACCCTGCACCCTGAACCCCAAATCCTGAATGCTTCAACCTCTTGTGGGTGGGGCTTCGGCTCCAGAAACTGCGGCTGACGGATCTGAGGTGGCATGGTCTTCGGATGCAATTTTTTTAGATAATGTAGGGGCCTTAAAAATTAGGATAGCGTTTTGGGGGGTCCTTATTATAGGTTATAATATAATCCCTATTCTAATTATTAAGGCCCCTACATTATGTTGCTGTCTTTCGGGTTCTATAGGACTGCTTCTCAACCTAGGCCCTCCATCTAGCCTCCATTAGATCCTAAATGCCTATTATTTGGGACCATATACCCCTATTTGAGGGTACAAGGAGGGTCCTGGAAGGCTTCCCTAAATCTGAACCCTAAGCCGGCAGTAGGCATAGGTTTGAGTGCTCAAGTCCCTGGCCCTACCCTACGGCTCCATAGTAGTTCCTTTTTGGGGTTCATATTTAGAATCCTATAAGGTAATCTCAGAAAGGAACTACTATGGCACTATGGAGCCTTTGGGTAAAGCACAGCACTCCGAGCCTGGCCTTATTCAGAAACAAGCAGGACTTGACCCGGTCTCGGTACGCTTGGCGCAGCACTGTACCTAAGCACAGCGACACTTAGACGTGGGGTTTTAGTTAGGCGTTATAAACCCGAAAACTTGAAACTTTGTAAATTTAGTTTAAAGGTTTGTGAAGTGCGATGACGCTTGTCTGCTTGTGCAGTTTGAGGATTCGGGTTTGTGGCTTTCAGGCTTAGGAATCAGGGTTTAGGGTCTATTAGGGCCTCAGGGGCTTTCCGGCTTGACACTTTAACTTCATTTTGGGTGAACGCCTATGTCCGTGGTTTCAGGTTCTTCTTATTTACACAGTGTGTAGTTTCCGGTTGTCTTAAACCCCTGAAACCTGAGAGCGCAAAGGGCCTACACAACTTCAAAGGACAAAGGGCTATGAGTACCCTCCTTGCGGCTTACCGAACTTGTAACACTACTTCCATGCTACGTACGAAGTCATCGTGACCCTCTAGAGTCACCCTCACACCCTGATCCTAAACCCGAAAGCAAGCCCTAAACCCCCAACCAAATGCACTAAGGCTCAAAATAGCCGAGAAGCCTTCGCTCCATGCTGTCTTCTTGCCAAAAACCCTTGAAAAACGAGTCCTTGAAGCCCTACCCAAAGGGTCCATGTACACATATAGTATACTTGGAGGGTCGGGGGACTTAGTAAGTAGTTGTTTTGTAGACTTATAAGTATCATAACCCCAATTAGGGTCCCTATTTAGGGTACTTATAAGTCTACTTAATACCTACTTACTAAATCCGCCGACCCTCCAAGTATACATTGGCCTCAAAGTAGTCCCTAAGTAGGTACATATAGGTACTTTTGGGCCAAAGTATATGCAATTTTGGTACATGGACCGGGTTATTAGGGCATTAGGGGGACCCTCAGGGTTATTAGGGCATTCGGGCAATACTCTTCAATATGTCCCCTGATCCATCAAACCTGACTCGAACAGAACACCCTACCTGTTGCCTAAAAAACCTACAGTGCCAGGCTTCTTCATTCTGATGCCCACATACACATACACATATACGTGCACGTACACGTACAGCTAAAGCTACAGATGCAGATGCAGATACAGATACATATACATATACATATAAATATACATACACACATATGTATACATATATATATATACATGTATATATATATATATATGGATAAAGGTTTTCCCTTAGAAGGGTTGCGTTTGGGTGCCAATCCACATAACTCTAGACTTCAACTGGGCCCTCAACCGCCTCAAAGATGCGAGTTTGCGCCTCCACGCCTTCCACTACGTCGATCACGATCAGGGCACCGTCCTTTGGGCGTTCTGAAAACCCGAAAGATCAAAGGCCGCAAGTTTTTTCCATTTTTCGCGCTGAGAGCACAAAGACCTCTGAGTCAGAGCCTTAGGCGGAAAAGTTGTTTCGATTTCGCAAACGGCTTTTAAGGGTCTCATTTTGCGATGGTGTGCCCCTTCGGAATGCTTGATTAAAGGCTTAAGGGCAGTATTCGGGCTTGGGGTGTTGCAGGGTTGTCTGCTGTTCGTCTCTAAAGTTCAAAACGTTGCACTTTGCGTTTACGGCGGCCTATATATTATTCATAAATAGGCGATTTATCGGTGTTCTACTTCAAGGGTCATGGAACTTAGTAATTAGGGTTATAAACAAAGAAACTATACTTGTGATCATAACCCCAGTTAGGGTACTTATAACCTTACTTTCTAACCCCCATGAACCTCCAAGTAGACCCTAAACCTTAAACCCCTATAGTACCCCTATAGATCCCTTAAAGAGACCCTTAACCCCTGGTGTTCTGCAGCGTTTTCGTTCTTTCGGATTCGGACTTAGGGATCAGGGCTGGGTTCGGAGCTCCGAGCTCCCTCACCGCAACCGGCCAAGAACCTCAGTCCTGGGTTTAGGATTTTGGGGGTCCCTTATTATAGGTTATAGTATAATATACTCCCAAATCCCTTTTCTAATTATTAAGGCCCCTATGTTATGTTGTTGTCTTTCGGGTTATATAGGACTGCTTCTCAAACTAGGCCCTCCATCTACCCTCTATTAGACCCTAAATGCCTATTATTTGGGACCACATACCCCTATTTGAGGGTACAAGGAGGGTTTAGGGTTTAGGGTTCCTGAACCTCACCCGGAGGGTCCAAATGCCCAAATAGTAGGGTTTTAGGTCCCGAAATCCATACTCTGAATGGGTATTGGACCTTGAAACCCTACTATTTAGGTACTTGGATCCTTGGGGGCAGTCCTGCGCAAGAAGAAGAATGACTTGTCCCGAAAGTCTGGGGAGAAAAGCCGTAAAGACCCTTGACACCCGCAACCCCTTAAACCCTGAACCCTATTAAACCAGTGAGCCCTCTACACCCTATAACCCTAGACCGTATAAAGACCAGATAACCCTAAACACCAAAGCCTCACTTCCAGACGAGTGTCCGCAAGCCGCGCGGCTGTCGACACCTCGGACGTGAAATCCACGTGGCCGGGAGAATCCTCAGAGAAAATCTTGATCGGCTGCAAAAGACCCTGATGCTTACGATGAAGTTATACAGCTTAAAGTCTTCTAACGCCAAACCTCAGACCATGGACCCTAAACCCTGAACCCCTAACCGTCCAAAAAACCCTACATCCAAAACACTAAACCTCCAACCCTAAACCCTAAACCTTACACCCTAAACACTAAACGGCCCTAACAACCTAAAACCGCAGGCTCTTAAACCCTATAAACCTTAGACACTTTAAGGCCCTAAACCCAAAACCGTGATCGCATGATTTTGGGGGCTCAGGGCTATTTCAGCCTTAGGGTTGCAGGCTGTGGAAATGCTTAGATGATACAGAGGTTTAGGGTTTAGGGTTTAGTTTAGGGTTTAGAGTTTAGGGTTTAGGGCTTAGTTTAGGGTTTAGGGCTTAGTTTAGGGTTTAGAGATTTTAGGGTTAAGGGCTTAGTTTAGGGTTTAGGGATTTTAGAGTTTAGGGCTTAGTTTAGGGTTTAAGGATTTTAGGGTTAAGGGCTTAGCTTAGGGTTTAGAGATTTTAGGGTTAAGGGCTTAGTTTAGGGTTTAAGGATTTTAGGGTTTAGGGCTTAGTTTAGGGTTTAGGGATTTTAGGGTTAAGGGCTTAGTTTAGGGTTTAAGGATTTTAGGGTTTAGGGATTAGTTTAGGGTTTAGGGATTTTAGGGTTAAGGGCGTAGTTTAGGGTTTAGGGATTTTAGGGTTTCGGGCTTGTTTAGGGTTTAGGGATTTTAGGGTTAAGGGCTTAGTTTAGGGTTTAGGGTTTAGGGCTTAGTTTAGGGTTTAAGGAGTTTAGGGTTTAGGGCTTAGTTTAGGGTTTAAGGATTTTAAGGTTAAGGGCTTAGTTTAGGGTTTAGGGATTTTAGGGTTAAGGGCTTAGTTTAGGGTTTAGGGGTTTAGTTTTTTCGGGTTTGGGGCTTCGTTTTTGCAGGTTTAAGGTTGAGGATGAAGGTTTGGAGGGTGTCGACGATTTTGCAGGGTTAAAAGGTTTGGGATTCGGGAGTTTATCCTAAGCGTCCAAAGGACCCAATAATTAGGTACCCGGGTTTAGGATAGTAGTTATGTAGGTTAGGATTTTGGAGAGTATATGACTTCGGGTATACTGCGGGTCAGAATCCGGATTTGGAGAGTTTTGGACGGTTGAAGGTGTATTAGGGTTTCCGAAAATAGGGGACCCAAACATAGTACCCTAAATAGTAGGATCCTTATGAAAGGACCCCAAAACCCCCTTATTTTCGGAAACTCCCGGATAGTAATACGGTTGAAGGGGTATTTCGTGGTTGTAGCGCTTCTTGGTCCGAGGGCTTCCCAAGTCGTCCGGCATGGATGTACTCTTGGCGATCTAGGCTTGCAATATAATATAGGGGGCCTTAATAATTGGCCTTAATGATTAGAACAGGGTTTCGGGATAGATTTTACTATGATTAGAATAAGGAACCCCCAAAATAGAACAGGTAATTATTGAGGCCCCTATAGTACCCTAACGGCCTGCATCCCCAATGACTTTGTAATGGTATGCTCCGCTAAATATCCACGACCAACTTCCAGGACACTTGCACCCTAAACCCTAAAACCCGAAACCCGGCCTCCAGCCCTACATCCCAAATCCCCAAAACCCTAAAGCCCTATTGCCCTAAACGCTGACGCCCTAAACCGCTACAGTAAATTCCAGAAAGTTGGAACATCAGTATCCTAAGTCCCCTATACAAAAGAGAAGGGAAATCCAGCACCAATCCTCCTAAACCCATGTTCCAACTTTCTGGGATTCCCTAAGCCCTACCTTTGAAGCCCAGGCGCTATGAGATTCACGAGGAAGGTCCTGCTCAGGCCTGAGGTGAAGGGATCGCACTAGGGCTTGGGTTAAGGATTTTTTTTTGGTTTAGGGTTTAGGGTTAAGGGTTAAGGATTTAGGCTCTACCTAGAGGGTCATACCCTACCCCCTTTTTTAGGCTACCTAGTTTTATGGTTAGGATCTCCCATATAGAAAAGTAGGTACCTTCAAAAAGGGGTAGGGTATGAGCCTATAGGTAGGGTTCGGGGCACGCAGGATTCGTCGAAATAGGAAGGAGTTCGCAGCCTGGCCGGGGTTCAGGATTTTCAGAGAACTTCGGAGTTTCCTGCCGACGCCATTTTCTGGGGCCCAAAGCCGAACGAATATTACCTATTATGGTTCATGAATCGGTTCAGGGCTTCAAGAGCTCGAACACTAGACTCTCGGACATCTAAAACCCGGATGTAGGAGCCAGGATAGTTGGACTAGGGTTCTGGGCTTATAGGGTCTAGGACTCTGTAGGGCTTTGGAGCCATTTTAGACCTTCTTCCGAAGATTATTGCCCAGAGGGTCCCACATACACTACCATTATGGAATTAGGTCCCCAAAACCAAAACAGGGATGGTTTTTTGGGGGCCTAATTCCATAAATAGTGTATATGGACCCTCTGGGAGGGAAACCAAAGGGATAGCACTTCTCATCCCTCAGGCCTTGTACTACCCCTGGGGCTCCAAATAGCCTAAAGTAGGTAGTATTTATAGACTTTCGAGCCCAAAGTAGGTACTATTTGCATACTTGGAGCCCTAGGGTACTGAGAACACCCGAAACCTTTTTGGAAACACGAAACCCGAGACACTAAACCCCAAACCCCAAACCCTAAGCACTACTGTTGATGGACAAAATCCTGCATTACTCATTATAAGGAATATACCATAATTCCCATAGTTTAGAGTCCTTAAGGTCATGCAGGATTTTGTCCATCAGCCGTATTATTGCCTAAACCCCAACGTCAGGTTTAGGAAGGGGGAGGGCGGCAACGTAGGGGACTATACTTCCTTAAATAGGCCTTACCTGCATCCCCAAACCCTACAAAATAGTAGGTTATGACCCCTTAATTGGAGGGTCTAACCCCTAAAACAGTAGGTTTTTGGATCCCCAGGTATTAAGTCCTTATTATGGGTATTAAGTAGGGGACTATACTTCCTTAAATAGGCCTTATTAAGTCCTTATTATGGGTATTAAGGCCCCCTAACCGGGGCCTTGCCAACGCAGGGCGATGGAGCTGGACTTCATGGTGATCTCGCGCTCCTCTGTAGTCTTTCAATTACCCTAAGACCCCTTAAGGGAGGATCCAAAAAGTAGATCCCTTAATGGGTGTTCCTATAAAGTACCCTTAGTAGTATAGGGCCCCAAATTAGGGGATCTACTTCAATAACCCTAGGGCTCCAAGTATACAAATAGTACCTACTTTGGGGTCTAAAGTCTATAAATACTACCTACTTTAGGCTTTTTGGAGCCCCAGGGTTAAGGTTCAGAGCTTAGTTTACACCGCGGATCTCTGAATGCACAAAGCATCGCACATACATCCTACATAAACCCTATAAGGTAAACACGTCCTAAACGCTAAACTCTGAACGCTAGCACCTCCTAAACCCGAAACCCTGCAGACTAGCTAGATCCTGAACTGCAGCCGTTTGTTCTAATTTATATCTGGGAAGTTTTCTGAATTAGGTTTTCTTTCGGTCCCCAGAATAGTACGGCACCCTGATAAAATGGACTCGCAAAAGGGACCCCAATTTAGAGAACTACCCACATGGCCAGGGTCCTGCAAGATGCAAACACACGACAGGTGGGGTGGAAGGCTTTAGGGGTTTAGGGTTCAAGGGTTTAGGGTTTAGGCTTTAGGGGTTTAGGGTTCAAGGGTCTAAAGTGTTTAGGGCTTGGGGCGTGGGGTTCAAGGTTTTAGAAGCCAGAAAGTTGGAACATCATCATCCCAATGCCCTTAAGGTACAGTATAAGGGATCCTAGCACTAATCCTCCTAAAGCCAATGTTCCAACTTTCTGGCTTCTACTGTAAGGGTTATAGGGCTGCGGGTTCGGGGGTCTAAGGTTCAGGGGACGTTGAGGCACATAATGCAAAGAAGGGTTTGCAACTCAGGACAAGGCGCAAGAGGATTTGTGTACGTATGCCTGTATCACCCACATGATACACAATATTCAACAGCCACTGCACATAGCAGACTCCACTTAACATGTCAGCACTCAGTTATCTTTGGTTCGTGTAGCCTTGCTATTGAAAAATCAAAAATGGTACTTAGGTGTAAAGTCAAAGTAGGCTCATGAGCAGGATGGCCCAACAGGGGTACTGATACCCCCCCAATTCGTTCTAATCTACCTAGATCTCCTGATCCTTCACGCAAATGCTTGATTTAGGGCTTCATGCTTGGAGGGTCGGGGGACTTAGCAAGTAGTTGTTTTGTAGACTTATAAGTATCATAACCCCACTTAGGGTCCCTTTTAGGGTACTTATAAGTCTACTTATTACCTACTTACTAAGTCCCCCGACCCTCCAAGTAGACCCCTTATAGAACCCTTAAGACCCCTTTAAAGGAACCCATATAGAANACCTACTTACTAAGTCCCCCGACCCTCCAAGTAGACCCCTTATAGAACCCTTAAGACCCCTTTAAAGGAACCCATATAGAACCCCTATAGATCCCCTTAAGGGTTCTACTAAGTCCCCTAAAGACCCTCCAAGTGGGTTAGGTCCCCAGGGATGATGCCCCACAGCCTTGACGGAAGTATCGCGCTGTTGGACGGAACCGCTGAGATAGGCTTGGAAGTTCTGACTCCTACTGCTCATGGACAAAATCCTGCATGACCCTAAGGACCCTAAACTATGGGAATTATGGTATATTCCTTATTACGGGTAATGCAGGATTTTGTCCATCAACAGTAGTTCCGGATCCTGTACCTGGTTAAAAACATGACGAGTTCCAAGATAGTACACACAAAAGCAGAATCTAACTGCTCAGCTCCGCAAATCTTGGCATGCTAGGCTACTATGAGGCCGGTCCTGTTCATCTTCGCGGGAGTCAAGATACCGGATCTTTCCGGCAGACTGCGGTGAGATGAAGCCATTCGTGCCTGGAGACATTCATGACCGAGATTTCATTCCTGCCTTCTGCAAAGTTTGTGGTAGGTGCCTTCAACCATAAGACAGACAGCTTCACCCCGAATACATGACTACTTCCTACATCATGGTATGAACTCCTGTGTAAGTTCATGGACAATATTTTAATTGCCAAGTACAAGGCGTTGGACCTTCTGGGCAAATCACGACCTCGTCTGAGGCCCCCAGAGAGCCCAATACCCCTTAATTAAGGAATATAGCTAAAATCATAATATGAAGCCCTATATAATTTAAGCCATATTCCTTAATTAAGGGGTATTGGGCTCTCTGGGTCTTCAACCATTGACCCTCAGCCCCCCATAAGCCCTAAACCGTGCAAGCAGACTCAGATGGGAGTTTCTGAAAATAGGGGGCCCTAATATAGTACCTCAAATAGTAGGATCCTTATTATAAGGACCCCAAAATAAGGTAGCCCTAACTTTCGGAAACTCCCATATGGGTAGTTCTCTAAAGTTAGGGTCCCTTCTAGGGTTCTGTTAATAAGGGTGCCGTGCTTTTTTGGGAACCTAAGAAGGGACCTAACTTAGAACTACTCATATGATAAGTAATCTGAAGTCTACCTTGGGGTTTTGGGCTTAGGGCTATGATAATAGTAGCCCTAACTTTAAACCTAAACCCTAATTTGGGCTGACAGTTTCGGGATGGCCGCTTAAGGATTAGCTTTTTGGAGTACTTACAGGATTAGGGAACTGAGTACGGGTACTTAACCGACGTCTGGATACTGAACCAACTTTTGAGGCCTTCAGCACCCTTGAAACTACAATGAAAAGACTCGCCTTTTGTAATGCCTTGAAGGTTTTTGTATAGTAAGAAAACAACATAGACCCTAAACGCACTGTGAAGCCGGGGCACTAATCAAATTGTCCGCGCAGGTCGTTTTTCCATGGTCGACCTAGTGTGGGGCAGATAAGGCCTCGACGGCCTCGATGGTATAGAATAGGGTTCCTTTAAAGGCTTCTTCAAAGGGCTATGGGCTATGTACTGTTCTACATCAACGGTTGTATGCTATGGGGGCCCGAATAGCCAGAATAGGATTCCGGTGAAAGGCTTCGTTGGGGGCTCCTCCGCTCGTGTTGCAACAAAGGTTGCTATGAGAGTTCTTTGTTTAGGGTTTAGGGTTTAGGGTTTAGGGGTCTCTAGGGGCCTGAATAGTTAGAAGAAAGTTTTGAGGTATACTATGGTTTAGCTCTGAAAGGAACCCTCAGCAATAGCATTGGTAATCATTCAGGCTTCTACACTACCCTTGAAGCCCATGATCCCCAACAGACGAGTTTTAGGATATTTGGCTTCATGGGTCTGAAGTGCTTTGCTTTGCTGGCTCAGGGTGTAGGCTTATGGTGCTTTGGCTTAGAGGTAGCCCTCCAAGGGTGTTGTGGTTTAGAGCAATGCCGAGCAGCATGTGCCAGGATGCAGATGTTGCGCACGTTATCCTGATGTTACGAAACCGAATGCATTTCGCGACCACGTTGCCCCCCCCCCCTAATCTAAGTAGTATACTAGACCCAATCACGGGAACGAATAACAAAATAGTGCAAGAGCAGTGTCGGCTTAACACGCTATTACATACCAACAATCTACACACACTCACATATATATATATATGTATACATACACTTGCATCCATCCATCCCTCCCTCCCTCCCTCCATCAATCCATCCATCCATCCATCCATCCATCCATACCACACGTCTACACATACATACATACATACTCTCTCGCTATACCTATATACCTATACCTCTATCTACATCTGTATCTATAATTACAGGTACATATCTGTATGTGTATATATATATATATATATATATACATACATACATACATACATACACGTATATAAACCGCTTGCATACAGAGGTCAAGCATGTCCCGCTCCACGAAAATATTTTTTACAGATGGCCAGCAGCTCGTGTAGGTAACTTATTGTCGATTCTTGAATTCAGGTACAATTACTGTAAGGGGGATGGACCCCGCATCCCGAGGGTCTGTGGTTTGGGGAACCCTTCACAAGCACTTGCCAAGATTGCAAAAGCGTAGGCGTAACATAGTTAATGATGAGCAGTGAGACGAGACTGAGGACTGAGGCGTCTAAAGGACCGATTAGTTCATGAGGAGTCCTCAACAAGCACATCCGACACTTCGCAAAATATTCAAACCTCTATATATTAATCAGTTCCAGATGGCCTTACCTTCACCACCGAAAACCGACTTTTCGAAGGATATATATATATATAAGAAATGTTTTTTGGGTCTTAAGGTAATCACCAAACATGAAACCATGCACGCGGAATCTCCATGTCGCTTCAGACCCGAGGCGTCAGACCTACAAGGGATCCAAAACAAGAGAACCCTAGCAACAACTATCCTATTCATATGGGGTAGTATTCTCTGAGGTAGGGTCCCTTTTCACGCCCCCAGAATAGTACAGCACCCGCTATGAACAGGATCCTCAAACGCTAATTTAAAGAACTACCCAGATCGAGCTTTTTACAGGGTTGTGTCTTTTCGACGCCTGGTAGAAACCTTATACCAGCAAAGCTCTTCTACACGCCCCGTTCTTAGATCCGTCACGGTCCTAGGCCCCACAAGTACCTTCTATTAAGGACCAGACGGGCTTCGCGAAAGGGCCCTTGGGGAAACCCTGAACCTTAAACGCTGAAACCCTAAACCCTTTTTATGGCTCAACCCTAAGACAGCCTGTGGCCACGCCAAGGATTCCGCTTCTCGCCCAGCAAACATGGCCACGAACAACGCCTACCCTTAGGGTTCAAGACAGATCAGACACTTAGGTTCAGGGTTTCGAGTCTAGGGCTACAGGTTCGTATGGCTCGCCTATGACTCTTGGATACTTGGGGCCCTTACGTTAAGCCGTTAAGCCTGGTTGTAACCCCGAGTTTGCATGTTCATGTTTTAGCTGGTTTCAACTGGTTTAAACTGTGTTTGAGCTTGGAAGTTTAGAGCTTAGGTAGTGCCTTTTTGGGGTTCATATTTAGAACTCTATAAGGTAATCCCAAAAGGAACTACTTTGGGGCCTATGGGTAGAGCTGAGGGGTATGTTTGGAGTTCAGGGGTGCAGGCCCTTGGACGTTGCAAGTGCTGCAGGTCAGCGTGGTCTCCTTTGACCTGTGTAATGCTTCACTGCTGATGACAGGTTAGGGTTTAGGGTTTAGGGTTTGGGGTTTAGGGGTTTAGGGGTTTAGGTGTAGAAAACTAAAGGCTTGCCTGCTGATGGTGGTTCTCATCCAGCTCTGGAACAACGTAGAGTAGGTTGTTGAGTGAAAAGAGACCTTACTGGGGTTGAAAGAGATAGGCTTAGTCTTGGTTTGCGGCTGTGGTGGGGAATCTCGTAATTATCAGCGAATGCAATGGCTGCGGCGAAAGATGCTTCCATGGCATTCGGGCGAGCCAATGGTTTCGCCATATCAAAGGCACATCAATAGTAAGTACAAAAGGAAACTCCCGACTAATCTGGAAACGGCAACTCGGAAGGTGGATAGGATTTATGGCGGTCACTCTCGGCGCCACCTGCAAGGGACATATCTACAGCCTAAACACTGTTGCATGCATGACATCGCTACCAGTCATGAAAGCAACATGCCGGGAGAAGCTCCCATCGGCAAGAACAGAACAAAGCACTGAGAGTGTACGCATGTGCTATATGAACCATACAATGCGCAGCTCAGGACAATGCACTGTGACCATATGAATCATACAATGTGCACGCAAGAATGCGTTCCTTCTCTGCTCGGAACTCGGAACTGTCTGGACCGGACAACATGATCCGAGACCAGACATTTAGGGTTTAGGGGTTTAGGGTTTAGGGTGCCCCAGCTGGCACATCAGCCCATTTGTCCAGCCATCCAACTGTCATATGCCACTGCCCTGCAAGTTGGCCGCAAGGCAGAAGCCGAAACCTTTGAGGTGCAGCGATTACCGCCTATGTGTCCAATGGCATGCCAACCTTGAATGTTTGATGCGCCATTTTGAAGGCATGACCCACTGTTACGTAGGGTTCGAGTCAACAGCAAGTAGCCCGAAAAGGCCTTAGGGCTTCAGAGTCCTAAGCTCTGGTGACAACTGGTATTAGTGGATGACTAGGTGTTTACATATTGCGGAATGACTCCGTCCAGGTATACTGCTGTCTAACCATAAGTCAAATGTAGGCACCGGAATTTGTAAACACTCGTAGTCGCGACCCACAACGCCACGTGCCCGGCCGCGGGGCCAAAAGAGCTTGTCTAACAAACTGCTAGGTAACCTTTATAAATTTATAGTTGTAGTACCCTTATAGCGCCCTTTAAGCCCACCCCCGTCCCTGCCCCCGATGTGCGCATTCCTCTTCTCCAGCTGGGGCCATGAGACCAATCGGCAAAACCTGAGCAAACGCGAAGGCCAAAGTGAGAGCCGATACACTGCTATTCCGGAACCAGGCACCTAATATAGGGGCTGTAAAAGTTTAGAATAGGGTTCCTTTGAAATGCTATACGGGTACTATAATATAGGGGCCTGAATAGTTGGTGTTAACTTGCTGTTTCAGGGCTTTCGGGGGTGGGGTGGGGTGGGGGGAGGGGGGGGGCAGTGACGACAGTTGAAAACCTCAAGATGTTTGGGGAGTACCAGCCCAAAAGCTCTAAACCCCGAAGCCCTGAAACACCCTGTCATGTGACCTCAGCCTACGGCGTCCGTCTTCGAGCCACAGGGCTTCAAATCGGACAGCTAGCCAAAAAACACTGGACTTGGAAATAATCAACTGTGCAGGGCCAAACCTGCCCGCAATCGGGGGCTTGGCCATTGTGCAATAGTTTAACATTGTCGGTTACAACTAGGCTAAGCTAGGAGCCTTCCTAGACAGGGTGCAACAATGGCTGGCTCTTGCTCTGTCCCTGCTGCTGCTTCTTCGCTCCGTGGAATTGTGCCCGGACCCTCCGATGCTCCGAACCTTCGACCGCTGCTCCTTTCAGGAGTTGCAGGAACATTTCGAGGCGGTGTGCTTTCATTTGGAACCCCTTGCGCTAAGCTCTCCAACATGTGGACTTAGGGTTGTTTCGGGTTTCGGATTTCGGATATATGTAGTATGTGCCTAGAGCGCCTTATGAGTCTATACAATATGTCTTAGATGCCATGAATACCACATGAACCACAGACGTCACATACACTTACATATGTATGTACCATACCCTAAACCTTAAGCCCAAGAGCTCTGTGCCTTGGCCGCAAGTTTTAGAACTTACAGTGCTTCCAGGCTTCAACTGCACTTTTCGGTTCAGGTCGTTAATAGTTTTTAGGGTTTTTTCAAAACCCATTTTTGCTACGAAATGAGCTTTTTCCCTAGGAAATATTGCAGTTCGTACGTCACGTCGCCACCAGGGTCCTGGTGCTCGCGTGACCTAGTTAGAATATAGGGTCTTGGGGCATATTATACGATACTTATGTAATATTGGTGATTTTTCAGGCTTCTATATCAAACAGTTTATGCTTTAGGGTTTCAACCGAACCCTGATTTAACCGTATAACCCCAAAAGCCCTTACTAACTAGCATCGCGCATCGCGACTTCTCAGCTATCTTGAAGATCTGGAGGGTGCATCATGCTAGCAGAACCGAACATTGGTCTGTCAGGTCTCGATAAATATCACGGCAGTACATATTTTCCATTCTGACACACCGCTCTCTCACAGATATCTGTCACTAACAATTAATTCTTGCGGAAAAGGATGTCTTTGCTTCTCCCAGAGGGTCCAAGTGCCCAAATGGTAGGGTTTCAGGTCCTAAAATCCATACTCTGAATGGTTTTTGGACCTCGTAACCCTACTATTTGGGTACTTGGACCCTCTGGGTCTAGTACAGAGCCCAAGGTTGATCCTTAGAAGGGTATAGGTTACCTGGAGGCTCATACACTACCCCTTTTTTAGGGCGCCTACTTTTTGAGATAACAGATCCTAACCATAAAACTAGGTGTCCCCAAAAAGGGGTAGGGTATGAGCCTCTAGGTACTCTTCACCCCCGAATGCTTCACACCAAGCCCGAACCTTGAATCATCCGAAGCCTTGAACCAAAAAGCTCTACACAATTAAACTCGGACATCAAGCACCTCAGACCCTAAACCCCTAGGCCAGATCATGAAGAGCACATGCTGTGTCCTGCGGCTCGGGCATTTAGGGCTGCTGGTTTCTGAGTCTGATTTCGGTGCCTGAAAAAAACAACTTGCTCTTTGGGGTGGTTGAACAAGATACATTCTAAAATATTCCCCAACACGGATATGGAATACCATTGCTCATTACTCAGGTCCCTCTACTAAATTCCCCAAACCCGAAACCCTAACCTTGTTCGGGCCTCAACCATGAAAAACACTGGGGATGGAGCTGAGGCAAATCTCGACCGATTGATGAGCCCAGAGGTGGGGCAGACTTTCGGCCCACCTAGACCCTTGAATGTAGTACCTTTGTAATGCCTTTTTGGCTAGCTTAGTTTCTTACTCTAGGATCCTAACCATACAGTAGATTCAATAGATGATCCAATAAATGGTGCTACATTTTAAGGGTCTAGGTAGGGTGTAGTGTAGGCTTGAAGGGCTTAGGGTCAGGGCTCTAGAGATGCTTCTTTCCTACCAGCTTTGGAGCTTACGAGTTTAGGATTAGTACGGAAATTCTCTTCGACTAGTCTGTTGCAGCACAAAGTCGTGAGGGCACCAGGATTCGAATTTATAGTGTGGATAAAATACATTGGCATTCCATGGTGGTTCTTACGAATTCACCCCAGTGAGTGTGAAATTGTGTGTGCGTGCATAGTTTAGGCCTGGTATTTGGGGCCTAGGGACAGTTACAGACTGTAGGCGTGCCTGTTCGCTCAAGCTCAGATCCTAATCATGTGCCAGGCTTTCCCGTCTTATGGAGCAAAATGCTGTCATCGGCGGCGGCGGATTACGGCAAGGTTTACTACACCGTGTTGTTGACTACGTGCATGCGCAGAGGTTTTTACAGAATGGCTTAAGGAGGATGAACTCACGGTGTTGTCCCTTCCCTGTCCCTCAACCCTCAACGCTAAACTGGTCCGGATCCTCAATGCTACACCTTGAATGATAGACCCAAATGTAGGAACCTGATTAAGAAACCTTGGGCCTTTATTAGGGTTCCCTATATGAATCCTGCTATTTTGGGGTTATAGGGCCAGGGTTTCTTAATCAGGTTCCTACATAACCCGAGCCCCTAATTTTTGGTTAAACCCTGAGCCCTAAACTTCAAACCCTGAACTTTAAACTGCTAAGTCCTGAATCC
Organism: Symbiodinium sp. clade A Y106; assembly: GCA_003297005.1. Lineage (NCBI taxonomy): Eukaryota > Dinophyceae > Suessiales > Symbiodiniaceae > Symbiodinium > Symbiodinium sp. clade A. Next base: position 45,265 of record BGNK01001790.1, read on the forward strand.
CAAAGGGTCCTAAGTACCTAGATGGTAAAATGTAGGGTTTCCGTATTGGGAATTACTAATATGATTTGGGGAAGCATCCCCATAACAGTATCCCTATAGATCCCCTAAAGGAGCCCTTAAAGGGACCCCTATAGATCCCTTAAAGGAAACCCTTAAAGTATCCCCCATAACAGGACCTAGGATTCCTTCTTGGGAATCCAAGGATCTCGGTTTAGGGTTTAGGGTTTAGGGTGCCGGAGAACATTTAATGCTCGAACCCTCGGTCTTCCATGCAGCATTTGGGGTTTAGAGCTTAGGGGCTTCGGGATTTCGGGAATCAGGGCTTCGTCTGGAGTTTAGGGGTTTAGGGTTCGGGGTTTGGGGTCTGGAGTTTAGAGGTAATTAGGGTTTAGGGCATACATTTGGGGGTTTGGGGTTTAGGGGGTTAGGGATTTCAGGGTGCAGGTAATCTGGCCTGAAGGATCAAGCTCGCAAAAAAAACGAATCTTAGGACTTTAGATTGAAGTGTAAGGTCTGGGGAACATTTGGGGCTTTGGCAGTTGGGAAAATTGGGAATGCTGGCTTTCACGTGTTTCAAGGTTCAGGAGTTGGCTATGTAAGGGGACCTTGTCGGGAGTCTCAATTCAGGTGTGCGTACCGATGGAACCTCGGTATGGAAGACAACCCCAATCAATCCTTAAACCCCTAACTAAAGCCTAAACCCCGAAACCACTCAAGCCTCAACATGATATCCTAAAGCCAACATCGAGGTGAGCTGCCCCTACAAGACAGCTTCATGTGGTGGTTGTGCTCAGGTTCTTGGCCCAGGCGGCATGCGACAGTACAATGAACAGAGCATACTGCGACCCTGTGGCCGGCTATAAATCTACTATAGGGGCACAATAATTAGACTAGGGTCTCGGGGCCCATTATGCTATAATTGTAATAAGGAGCCCTTACAATAGTATAGGTAATTATTTGGGTGCGGGCGCATGGGGCGCCACGCTGCGTTCGTACTTAGAATGTGCGCGAGACTGGGGTGTTAGCATTATTTCTACAAAAAACAGGTTTGTAGGACATCACGGAAACTATTTCATTTTTACGATTAGCAGCATCATCCGCATCATCATCGTCTTTATCATCAAGATCGGCATCATTATAACCTTAATCATGTTCATGAATGTCATTATCAACATCTTTTTCACAGTCACTAAGATTTGTTTATCATCACTCGTTCATCATATTAATCATCATCATACTGGTTAATGGCCATGATCATGAACACAACCATCGTCCTTACCATCATCAACAATTGTATACTCTCAAGCATCTTCATCATCATGACGACCGTCATCATTGTCTTTAACCACATCATTATCACCGTCATGAACAGGAATTTATCATTGTTTTCATCATATTAGTCTTCATCATAATGACCATGATCATAATCATCATCGTTACCGGCTCGCAAATTCGCACTCGAGAGGATACGCTATTAAGCCCTCCCCCCAAACCCCCCCCAACCCCCCTAGTCCTGAACAGCAGCAAAAACCCTGGAAATGTGCTGCAAAAACACTAAAAATGCATGAAGTCGCGTGGCGCCCTATGCGCCCGCTACCAATTATTTAGGCTCCTACAGTAGACCACAGCCCCTGTGTGCTCGTGTCCCGAGCGAATCATATCCCAGTGCCGCTGACTCCCAAGCCCGAACAAAGACGTGCTTCGAATGCCTGTAAGTGTAGCACCTTCGCAACACACCTTTTTCAGAAGCACGAGTAAACTAAGCGAACCCACATGCCCTTGCAGTGGGTATAATAATCCTTGGTCCAGAGGGTCCTAAATTGTGCTTCGGCCTCGAAAGCCCAAATCTCCTGTGCTACCGTGTAAAGCCTACCTAGAGGCTCATACCCTACCCCTTTTTTAGGATACCTCGTTTTATGGTTAGGATCTGTTATCTTAAAAAGTAGGCGCCCTAAAAAAGGGGTAGGGTATGAGCCTCTAGGTAGAACCCAAGCCCCAAAAGTCTCCAAGAGGTCGCAGCGTCTAGCACTTGAGGGTATAGGGTTTAGGGTTTGCACGGGCTTTCTTCAGGGGCTCCTGTTTAAGGGTACCCTACTATTATGATTGTCATCATGATTGTTATTGCTTTTATTGCTACTATGATTTATGACTATTATGATTAGAGAGTGACATAGGCAAAATCGTTTTAACTATAAACAAGGAGTGTCGTAAATATGGGGCCCGTAATGTCTTATTTTTTGTATGATTACTATTATCATTATTCTTCTTCTTGTTCTGACTATATACAGCCGCTTTTCTACGAGCTTCTCGAGCTACGAAGCACTGCAGGCCGAAGAGGTTGGAGCCCTTGCCGCAGGTTCACTCTTGATGGAGTCATGACAGTGAAGCTTTAGGGTTTAGGGTTTTAGGGGTTCTGGGTTTTAGGTTTAGGGGTTCTGGGTTCAGGCGATTTAGGGTTTAGGGTTTTAGGGTTTAGGGTTTCGGGTTTTAGGGTTTAGGATTTTGGGGCGTAGGGTTGACGGTTTTGGGGGGTTTTAGGGTTTAGGGTTGTGTTGTTTTAGGGTTTAGGGTTTACGGTGAGGGTTTCGGGACTGAAAAAAAATACTACTCTGTGGCTCATTGCTATAGTTATAGGATAGTAGAGGGTGAAGGTTGGGCCTAAATAAATTAGTTACCACTACTATATTTTGTGGCTTCGTATTGTAGCATATTGTAGCTGTAGTATAAAACTATAAAAGTACAATACACCCCAAAACCCTATCGATGTTTTTTTATAGGGCCCATATATCAGGTTTAGGGCTCACGGGGTTTATGGCTTCGGCCGTTTAGGGTTTGGAGTTCGTGGTTCAGTTCGAGTCTAGACTAGTGGCAAGTGCTTAGAAATCACGGTTGAGGTTTACGGTTTAGGGGGAACTCGGGTCCAAAGCGGTTGCTCCAACTCAGGCTTCACTTTCAATTCCTTGTCGGTACCAGTGTAGTAACGGCTGAGTACGAACGGAGACCCTTGAAGCCCAAGCGATAAACAACAACTCTGAGCCCTAAACCCAAAACCCTTGGCAACTCTAAACTTCCCAGACCCCGGGGAGGATCTAGAAAGTAGATCCCTTAAGGCGGTTCCAAAAAAGTACCCTTTAGTAGTTAAGGCCCCAAATTAGGGGATCTACCTTTTTAGACCCTCCCGGTTGTCTGGGTTCCTAGCTCTACCCCAAGCCCCACACGCACAGTGTTCAATTAGTTGCCCTGAAAGCTAAGCCGGCAGATCTTGAAGATCTTCTGCTGCAGACTGCAGTACCTACCTTTTCTGGTCAGGAGGTCGGAAAGGGCTTAAGAGTGTGGGGTTTCGGTTTTCGGGGTTTCGGGCAGTCTAGATGTTCAAACTGCCGCAACTATCTCAAGCGACAAGCATGCGGGGATAGGATTAGGAGGTTGAAGTGTTCTGGTCCTTATGCGCATCGTCTGCAGGACCATAAAACCTAAAATGGAAGCCTGAACCGACCGACTCAGGTTCTGGGTCTCTACCTTGATATTAGGTCGATTTGAGCGTTTCAAGGTTTAGGGTTTAGGGTTCTGGGTCTCTGCACTGCATTTGGGGAACCCTAAGCGCTAAGCAGCAATGCCACAATTATTAAGACACCCGTTTTATATCACTCACACCAGGAGTGACCCTGCAAGGGAGCGCGGGAAGATTCGGATGAAGCCGACCAGATCACACTCCGAGCTGAGCTCTGTCCTGCCGGGCTCGGCTGTTCGGCTGTAGCGCTACCCTTACCCCGACCCCCGGAAAGGATCTAGAAAGTAGATCCCACAATTTGGGGCCCTACAACTACAGGCTCTTTGTAGGATCCCGCTTGAACAAATCTACTTTTCGGATCCTCCCCAGGGGTCTGGGTAGGGCTACCTACTTCATGATAACACGCTATAAATCCCAATGAGGCGGGTGTGGACGTTAGATTAACGACTTTCGGATGCCAGGGCAAGTTGCAGATTTAAGCCCGACCCAAGCTCCATAACCCCCACCTTGACCCTAGAGAACCTGCCTTTTTAAGCTGCCTTACTATGATTTCCTTATATAGGTCCTCGACAAGGTAGGTTTTTAAGGGCCAAGGTCAACTTTAATACAGTGCCTCCAATCCAACACCTTCTAAAGCCCAAGCTCTACATAAACCCTGGGCGTCTTCAACTGTTTCGGGGCCGTAGCACTCTATGAAGACTCCTAGAACTCCATAAACGCTGTAACATAAAGCCCCTAAACCCTAAACCCTAAAGCCTAAACCCCAAACCCTAAACCTCTAAACTCTAAACCCTAACCCCTATACCCTAAACCCTATACTCTAAACCCTAAACTCTACCGTACTACTACTGTAGGATTTAGCGTTTAGGGTTTACCTGGGCCCTGAATAGCCTTCGCTTTGTAAGGACTGATATAGGGCTATCACAATAGGGACCCTAAAAACGAAGGACTTATTGGGAAGGTTTGGGAACACCCGAGAACAGTATCAGTACCCTAGCATGCTCAAAATCACCCACAGGGCTTCTGTAGCTCGGTCTTTGGACCGAAAAGACCTCCAAAGTTGAGTTGTCGAAGACTTCGAGACCTACTTTTTGGTCTCCATTGTAGTTCAAATTTTTGTTTTGGGATCCTATAAGGTAACCCCAAAAAGGAACTACGATGGAGACTATAGGTAGCGTCAGGGTTGAGGCATTCCCAAGATTTTCCCTCAAAACTAAGCCTAAAAGGTCCGGGCCTCTCCCGACCGCAGCAGCACAAATCCACGACTTGAGCCGTGAACCCTGCAAAAGAAATTTTACTGTCGGTGTTTTCACACCTTGAACCGTTCTTGGGCCCTAGAACCTACCCAAACCTTGCAGCAAATTGGAGCTTCTAAAAACGACGTGCGCCGATTGAAGACCCCGGCTTGATGTGGTCCTGACTCAAGATGTCTGGACAGAACACATACTCAAAATCGAACCGGTCCCAACTTCCCTGCCAATGACCCAGATAGCACGACCTCAATATCCACTAAAACGAATCAAGCCCTTCGCTGAAACCTCAACCTTGTACCTAAAACCCTGAACCCCCTGAACCCAAACCTTCCCTTGCCTGGAGCCGTGCGCTTGTGCTTCATCACAGGAGTTGGGGTCAGAGATCCTGCGTTGCGAACATGTAGCGGTTTGGGGTTTAGGGTATGAGGTTTAAGCTTGAGGGTCTAGGGGCGACCAGGGTTTGATGGCTGTGGCGGGGATGGTGTCAAGGAGTAATAATAGTAACTTCTAGTAACTAACTTCTGCGGGGTCATCCTAAACCCTAAATCTTCGTTGCTGAGTTCATAAGCCCCACAAGTGTACACTTTCAGTTTTATAGTGGGTCATACTATCCCAAAAAGTGAAAAGTGTATCCACTCAGCTACTAAGCTAAACCCTAGGGCTCCAAGTATACAAATGGTACCTACTTTGGGGTCTAAAGTCTAAAAATACTACCTACTTTGGGCTTTTTGGAGCGCCCGGGAAATTGAGTTTTAGGCTTCAGGTCTAAAGGGCCTGCTTTAAGATGAGGCTTCAGCTCTCCTGACCGGCTTCTCTTATCCCAAAAGGCTCCTAAGTAGCTTTATGGTAGAATCTAGGGTTAGGGTTTAGGGTTTAGGGTTACTATATTAAGAGTTTACTATTCTGATTTGGGGAAGTATCCCCCATAACAGTACCTAGGACCCTTTGGGTTAAGCTTTTTGTGCAACTGCATTGCTTGCGAAAGTTGCTTCCCGGCTCTGTTGTGGTTCATGACGTGACGTTCCCTATGGTCTCCATTGTAGTTCCTTTTTCGGTTAACCAAATTTATAGTATAGGATCCTAACTGTAAAATTGTAAAACTGGTTAATTAACAGAAAAAAGAACCACAGTGGAGACAGGTCATTTTATGGGCTCACCCCAGATGCCGCATCTTGGCACTGCATCCGTTCCTGAGCAGGGTCTCATTGTCTTGAAGAGCGTTTCTGGGACTGCATCCTTGAACGCAGCTTGAAGGAAGCTTAAAGGTTGATAACGTTGCCGAGCATTGCAGAGGACACGGCGACGAACTCAGCTTCAGGAGTCCAGGTCTGTGTGCCGCTCTACCACATCACACACACACATAATAAGGAACCCCCAAAATAGTGTTGGTAATGAACTATTTAAGCCCCTGTATTACTCCAAAGTAAGACGAAGCCACAGCCTGATCTCCATTCTAAAAGCCCTGAACCCCAGACCACCAAACCCCGAAAATCCGAAACCCGAAGCTCTTTCAGCCTGTCACGCAGCCTAAGTACGGTCAAAACGAGCCCGTCTGTACATCCCAAAAGAGCGTGAACCCTCAACTAGCAAACCCAAACCTCTAAACCATGTATGAACGCCATGTTAACCCTGCACAAAGTCTTTACAGTCCCGGCTTAAACACCTGCATAACCAGCCTGTAAATCCTATCATCGCAAAACCATATACTAAGTTTGTAGAAGCCCTATACGAATTGTATACAACCCCTTATACTCCCTAAACACTGGCTTGGCTTGTCCTGTACTGGCCGGAGGCTGCATCCTTCTCCGTGATGACGATGTAATGGCCGGCGCGGGTGAATTTACAACCTTCTTTGAGGCTTGCAGGGCTTGTGTTCTTAGAGTTTTTTTCACATAAGGCTTCGAGTTTGCAAGTTTTTGCTTCTAGTGTTTGGGCCTTTAATAGAAGCCTTATGCGTCCTAATCGTGGGTACAAAAGGGGTGGTGGGGGGGTGTTGGTAAGGCTTGCGGAGCTTTGTTCTTCGGGTTTGGGGCTCAAGGCCAGCCTATGTTAGGGGTTGGGTTCACCATGGTACAGAGTCTGGGTGAGGCAGGCTTGCCTAAAAATCTTCTGCTCCCCTCAGCAGTTGAGGGCTAGGGTTGAGTTTTTGGTTTTGGTTTCGGTGTGGGTTTCAGGAGTTTGGCGCTTAGGGTTCCGCATTTTGCTATGAGGTTTACGGGTTGAGGGTGGCGAGCTGAGAAGAGGACGCAAGGACGATGGGTTTCAGGGCTTCCCACTAAAACCCGAAACTCCAAAAGCGCCGTAGTCGCGGGGAATTTGAAGGCCATTTTGGATCCTCGGACTATGAGAATATCACCCCCTGTGCAATCTCAGTTTAAAGCCTCGAACGCAAGGAGGGCGTGTAGTTGCCGAGCTATATCCAGTCCCGATCCAGTAGAACGTTAGTTTGGAGAGTTTGCTGCTTAAACCGCCGCACGGAACGGGGTTGAATGGCACTAAACTTATGGGAGTCTGCCAGAATGCCCGTCTAGCATCTTGAAACTAGCCGCTTGGTCCACGAACCCTTCACCCCATGCCCGCAAATCTCAGCTACATGTGACCTTCAACCCCGAAGATGTGACACCTACATCCTTGACCCAAATGCCCAAGCGCTGACGGTCCACCCCGAATACTACCTAGATCATTTACACGTACTGAATGTTAGGATCACCAATAAAACGTACTACGTTTAAGGGTTTAGGTAGTCTACAAAGCGACTATAACTCGTGCCACGGATGGCTCGGTGAAGTTGCCCTTCAACTCCACAAGGCTAGCCTTCTTCAGCATCTCGTCAGTGAGACTCCCCTTATGCCCCCTCTTGCTTGGAGCATCATGGGACTTAGTAGGTAAGATTCTAAGTATTGGGGTTATATGAATACTTCTAAGTATAGTTACCTTAATGATATATTCCTAGTTACTAAGTCCCACGACCCTTTAAGAGCCTCTCTCCTGCCGATGCTTCTTTGGAACCTTTCTCGCCTTTGATGGACGATCTCCTACCAAGGCGCTTCACCCAACGATGTGTAAAGAGGCCCGCAACCTCGCAGAGGACGTGGATTTCAGGCGGAAGTCCATGCCATCCCCTGCCTTGCCGTGCTCTTCGTAGTAGAAATAGAGCTTCATATCGTTGAGCTTGATAGTGGGTGTATTTGGGCCCTAGTACACCTACCCGTTCGGAACCATACTCACCCAGAACATGAAAGTTAGGGATGGGAGTGAATTCAAGCCTAAGTACATTGACAACACCGTACAAGACTCGTTTGAAACGCTTCGAAGTCTTTATGCCTTAAAGCGCAAATCCCTTCCCCCAAGCCCCCACTTAAACCCCTAAACCGTTACCCTAAACCCTAATACTAACCCCTAAACCCTAAACCCTTAAACCCTAAAACCCTAAACCCTAAACCCCTAAACCCTAATGAACCCCTAAACCCCAAACCCTAATGAACCCCTAAACCCTAAACCCTAATGAACCCCTAAAACCTAAACCCTAATGAACCCCTAAACCCTAAACCCCCTAAGCCCTAAACCCCTAAACCCTAAACCCCTAAACCCTAAACCCCAAAACCCTAAACCCTATGAACCCTTATAAACCCCGATTCCCCTACACCAAGGGCTCCGGGGGGCTGAACTCAGTCGGGGCGGAGTGGTGGCGAACGTGAGCGATCACGGGACCATCTGGCAACCACGTGTCCTTGGCTGAGAATTAGCAGTATTAGTTTTAGTCGTATGTTGAAGACTATTCTGCCAGTTCCTTCTACTGTTGTTTGTGTTGCTGTTGTTAACATTCGCTATTATTGTTACAAGAAAGTGGGGCATTTTGATTATTTATCTTGGCTGCCCGTCTTGGCTTAGGGGATGCAGGGTTGAGAATTGAGGTGGCATTTTACTAAGAATTGTTGAAGGGCTTAGGTCATCTAGTTGAAGGGCCCCGTGTGGTTGAAGGATAAAAGCTTCTGCTTGAGCCTTCACTGGAAGGTCAACATCCTAAACCCTGTACATCCCTATACCATAAAGGCCTTACTTAATAACTAGACTCGGCTGGAATAGAGTAGAGTCCCCACATCAGAACTCTGAACCCTCACTCCTCTTCTGATTCGTAGATCCTACCCGATGATGCTGGCCAGGCTCCAGATCATCAAAGCTGGACGACTGGCTGCACCTAGGTTCGGAGTTTGTGGTTTAGGGCTTTAAGGGTTTGGGAATTAGGGTTTAGGGTTTAGGGGTTTAGGAATTAGGGTTTAGGGTTCAGAGTTTGTGGGTTTAGGGCTCTTGGTCTTGGAGGTGCCAGCTCTGAGAATCGAGCCGAGGGGATCTTCAGGAATCAACCGGGGTGTGGGGTGTTGGGTTTAGGGTTTAGGGTTTGGGGTTTAGGGTCTGGGGTTGGGGGTTTCGGGTGTAGGGTTTCCAGTATATGAGCGGCTTTGTGTAGTATAGCCCTTATAGACTACTCAGATCAGGCACAGGTCCCACTTCTAACTTAAAACTGAGGTTCGATAACGGAGCAAGAACCCAGAGGACATAAGATATGGGGTAACTTGTTCACCCCTCTTACAAATCTAGCAAGACATGACAAGGACCCAAAGGCTTTAGGCCATCTATGGCCCCGCAGGACCTGTATTTGTAGGGTTGCTACGGTACGGTGGCTTTGGCTGCAAAGCTTCAACAATAGCTTGAAGACCCTGAAGGATGCAATACCTAAAGGTTCATGGGACTCAGCAACCAGGATGATAAATAAGGCAACTACACTTATAACTACGATGTAGTCAAATAATAAGGTACTTATAAGGGTAATTCCTTACTACGTCCCGTGAACCTGCAAGTATAAGTGTCAGAACTTCGACAGAACGAGCTGTCCATGAGTCGAGGCCATCGCCGTCATCGTGACTGCAATATTCGCAGCATCCTCGTTACTATTCAAGCGCCATTGCGGTACTAGTGCTGACGCCAGCTAGTACGAGTCACGAGTACCAGCACTACTTTTTACGGATTTTTACGCTGCTGCTGCTACTGCTGAGCTGGTTTCATCTTATTATAGGCCATTCGGGCCATTCGGAAGAATTGCAAACGCAAGACCGTCAACATTAACAGTGATACCAGTCTGGGCATTTCTACCCGTGTAGCGCCGGCGCTGTCCACGGACACGTGCTTCTGAAGCCGACGCTAAGGTTACATAATCTAGTAGCCCAAAGGGTCCTAAGTACCTATATATGGTAGAATGTAGAGTTTCTATGCCTAGTACGGGCCATAAGGACTCTATTGCAGGGCCCTTGGGGGGTCCTGAAAGACCCCAACCCCTAAACCCTAAACCTCTAAACCCTAAACCCTAAACCCAAACTCCTAAACCCTAAACACCTAATCCCTAAACCCTAAGCCCCTAAACTCCAAATCCTAAACCCGTAAACCTTAAACTTACTAAACCCTAAACCCAAGAAGCTTCCTGAAAGCCACCCAGCTGCGACAGGCCCCAGTGATCTGCGGCATTGCAGATTGCCTCAAGGGTTGGTCTTTCTTTCTTTCTGCAGGGCTTAGGGGTCACGTCGCGACCCTCAGGCCATCGGCCCGTCCAACCACACCATGTTGTTGTGGAGCGGTCGGCTTTGGGGCCCCAGTGACTATGGCACTGAACAACTGAATGTGCTCTATGTTTCTGAGTTGCAAGCCCCCTCCCTTGACGCTAACACCTCTAACTGGCCTCATCCCCGCGCCCCTGTGGCTTCCGGTTAGGGGCTTGCATCTCTGAACCATGCGGTAGAGCTTCCATGCAGCTGTTCACGTGGGGAATGCGTTCCAAGCTGTACAGAAAAAAACAGCAAAGCACTACTCATGCTAGTCTGCATCCCCCATGTGTGCACAAGGCTTCCCTCTTCTTGAGGTAGTTCGGGACAGTTTGAAGCAACAAGGAAGCCCCCTGGTAGTGGCAGGCTGTACACACAAAGCAGAGCTGAAGTTTGCAACGTCAGTTGTTAATGGTTGGGGCTTCACAGCTCCTACTTCTGTACTTCAGCTGTGGCCTGGGGGCTGCTCTGTCATGACTAGTAAAGGCCAATCACTGTGACCTGCGATAGACAAAAAACTGGGTGCGTGTTCTGTGCAGCCCCCTCTGGCCTCGGCCAGGGTTGCCCCCTTGAAGGTGTGAGACCGCTACATTTGGGGCCTACTCTTGGAGCCTCACACACAGCAAAAACGGATGCTTACACAAGTGTAGCTGGATTTACGGCTGGGCCTCAGCCCCCAGGCTGATTGCTGGGGGTGGCCGTGGATGGAAGCAAACAGCAGTGGTGACGATTAGTACAGTGCCCTACAGCTCCTTGGTTGTGGCCTCCCCCACATCTCGCTGCTAGTGGTCTCTCTCTCTCTCTCTCGCTCTCTCTCTCTCTCTCCCTCTCTCTCCAGCGAAAGAGCACGATCCATCCCAACATTCTGAATGCGAAGCTACATCTTATATTTAAACTTGTCAAGACCTCTGTCCAGGCCTCATGGGTGACTCCATTGCATGTTGCGCCGCTAATGTTCGCCAAGTCGTTGCCTGGGTATAGAAGCCACCGTTGCAAGGAACCCTAAAACCCTAAACTTCCTAAACCCTATAGAACCCGGATAAGCCCTTAAAGGAACCCTTATAGGAACCCTAAACGGAATCCCTTCTGAACGGTTTGCAATCAGTGTCCACAGATTGCACGTTGAGTTTGGAAGAGCCCAAAGGCCCCGTCGGGAACAGGTTGCAGCTTTGGGAAGTTGGTAGGCAGGTAGGCAGCTGGTAAACCAAACAGAGTCCCATATGATAATAGGACTGGTAACCCGCAGTAAAAGTTATAGTTTGAATCAAAAGGCTTGCAGTTTGACGGGATTCGTGTTCGCTATACATATATACCAAGAAGACCTTGTGTCTTTGCCGGCATAAGTCCCACACGTTTTGCCTTGCGGGTTGTTGTCGTCCATGAAAGCCTGTCTACGCCCTAAGGGTACATGTACTTATAGAGTATATACATTGGCCTTCCAAAAGTCCCTATATATGGGAGTTTCCGAAAAAGGGACCCCAATATAGTACCCTACATAGTAGGATCCTTATTATAAGGACCCCCAAATAAGGTACCCCTAATTGTCGGAAACTCCCATATCTACTGTAGGGCCAAAGTATACTATTTGGGTGCATGGGCCCTTACGGTATAAACACTGGAAGAACACAGTTGCAAGAGCTCTACTAAGCCCTGACTCGAAAGCCGTGAACATTTGAGGACTCAATAGGAAACTCGGACAGGACCAGGCCACCTTCCGTCAATTCGAGACCCGTAACTAATGCACGCCTGAAATAGGATCATTATTATTGGTACTCCAATAGTATATAAGTAAAGGCCCCCCTGAAACCTTAAACAGAACATATATCCTACCTCGGACCTAAGCTTACGAACCTAAAGCCGACCCCCCCAACTACCCGAAGTGAAACATCCAGCAGTCCTAAAGCCCTACCGTGGCAAGATGTAGAAGATTTTGGTTTCACATAGGGTTTTGCATTTTTGGGTTTAGGGTTTCATCATGAAGCCAGAACTCAGAACACAGAACACACCTCGGAACTTTCTCCGCTGTGAGGCCTTCGGGTCGCATAGGGCATTGGTGTTTGACTTCGGGGGTTGGACTGGGGGGCCGGAAGCGCAGACGCCTGGATCCCGGAAAGGGGGTTCAGTGTCTCGGGTCAGGGTTTAGGGTTTAGGGTTTAGGGCTTAGGGGTTTAGGGTTTAGGGTCTAGGGTTTCGGGTCAAGGTTTAGGGTTAAGGGTTTAGGGGTTTAGGCGTTTGGGAGTTTAGGGTTTAGGGTCTCGGGTTTCGTCTTTTAGGGTGTATTTTCTTTTGCATTATTTCTCTTGCGCCGCCGGGCAGAGCTGCGGGGAGTTGTACGGGGGTGTCCGGGGGCGTCAGAGGGTGTCCGGGGGCGTCCGAGGGTGTCCGGAGGAACTGGCCCAGGATTTCGGATTTAGTTCGGGGGTGTCCGGGGGCGTCTGAGGGTGTCCGGGGGCGTCCGGGGCGTCCGGGGGTGTCCGCGGGGGTGTCCGGGGGTGTCCAGGGAATCCTAAATCCTGAAATCCTAATCCTAAAACCCAAAACCCTAAATCCTGGAAGTGCCCAAAATCTGCAAAATGAAAATGTCGGTTCTGCTATATAAAATCTATCTAAAAAGTTGGGTGGAATCGGCCACTGTTTCCCGAATCCTGGGCTTCAGGATTTAGGACTTAAGATTTAGGATTTAGGACCTTAAGATTCAGGATTTTGGATTTAGGATTCAGGATCTAGGATTTAGGATCCGGGGGTCCAAAATCTGGAAAATGAAGCAGCCATTTCTGCTATATAAAATCTATCTAGAATTTGGCTGGAATCGGCCACTTTTTCTCGAATCCTGGGGTACCCCCCACTAGAGCTAGGATTTAGAGGATTTAGTGTGTTAGGAATTATCATCCAGGAGTAGGATTTAAGATTTAGGCTTCAAGATTCAGGATTTAGGATTTATAGGTTCTAGGATTTAGGATTTTAGGATATTAGGATTCAGGACTTAGGATTTAAGATCTAGGATTTAGGATTCAGGATTTAGGATTTAAGATTCAAGATTTAGGATGTAGAATTGAGGCTGTCGTATGTAGTATGTAGGATTTAGGTGTAGGATGTAGAATTTAGGATGCAGGAGCCAGGATTTAGGATTTAGGATTTATAGACTTTAGGATCCAAGATTTAGGATTTAGGATCCAGGGGGGCGCCCCCACAGAAGAAATGTTCGGGGTCTGTCGCTCGACGGATGCGACCCCTCACTTAGTTTAGGGGTTTAGGGTTTAGGGTCTTTAGGGTTCAGGGTTTCGGGTCAGGGTTTAGGGTTTAGGGCTTGGGGTTCCTCTCAGGGTTCCTTTAAGGGCATTGAGGCCTGAATCCCCTGAAAAGATCTAGAAAGTAAGTAGATGCCTTAAAGGGGTTCCTACAAAGTAACCTTCAGAAGTAAGGGGCACCGATTTGGGGGTTCTACTTTCTGGATCCTTCCGGGGGTCTCAAACCCTATAAACCCTACGCCCTAAACCCTCTTGGCAACTACAACAAAGTAGAACCCTGAGTATGAGACCCCTTTTTTTACTGAAGGATACTTTACAGGAATTCCGCTAGGGGATCCACTTTTTGGATCCTCCGGTGGGCCTGGATAATAATTGCCTTTCGTACCTATATCTATGAGAACAAGAATAGCTATTCCAAACGCTTTTTACTATGTCTACTATGTAGGTACTTAGGATCCTTTCAATGGTCCATGTGTTCATCTTGTATAGGCTTACGCCGGACCTTGAAGAGGTTCCTATATTATGGATTAGGCTGTTGAGTATGGGTATGATTCGGCGCCAAGGAAATTCATAACTCCCCTCTAAGATACCTCGAACCCCGTATCGCGGATTGTTGTAAGCTGGTGTTCCCCTGCAAAGTTGCGGTAACCCTGCGCCAGAAAGTACGACGCCACATCCTGAAGGGGGTAGAGTTTTGGCAGTTGAAATGGGTGGTTGTCAAAATTATACCCCAAAAGGGGCCATAATTTTGACAACTACCCAAATTAAGGAAGGGTAGTCGTAGATTGTCGGTTGGTTTAAACTTCCTGGAGCAATATGTCCTCTTTGAACCTGAGGGTAACTTGAGCTTGGCAACCCTTCGCGTAACTGTTCGAATGGTTCTTCTCAAAGTACTCATGCCAGGAGTGGGGAAGGGATTTGCGACATCCCTACAAAAGAAACCAATCCCCGAAAGAGGAACAAGCTAAACACTTACTCACAAGCTGTGTAGGAATCCACAAGCCCTGCCAGAATCCAGCTTCTCTCGCCGAGTAACCATGTGCAGTGCCAGTCGCTGACAGACGTTGCCCACCAACTCCCGAAACAACCAGACACGCTAAACCGTGAACTCTCGCAGCAGTCTGCTATCGTTCACAACCTCTGCTTGACCTCTGCTTGCCATAACAAAAAGTGCATGGCTGGAACAGCGAAGCCATAGTATGCACGGTGCTATACTTGACAAATTATGCTATGCCATGCCATGCTATGCTATGCTATGCCAAACAAACGATGATAACGATGCTATACTAACTACTCTATGCTACACTGTACTACACTCTACTGCACCTTCCTGCACTACATTTGAATACACTATACTGTAGTAGACAATACTTTGTTGCACTATCCTATCCTATGCTATGCTGGCTATTCAACTCTATTCTACGATACTTGACTATACCATGCTTTATTATGCTATACGATGTACGATACTATGCTATACTGTACCAAACTACACTATACTACACTACACTACACTCGACTACACCGTACTATACTACACAGGAGCACACTACACCACACTAAACTCGATGATACTACACTTTGCTATGCTATGCTATGCTACGCTATGCTGCACTAGACTATATAATTACTCAACTACTAAACTACCTGTGATTTGAACTCTACTAGACTATACAAGACTGCTCTGGGCTACACTATGTTATTACACGATACGTTCCAAGTGCTGCTGGAAGCTTAATCTGAGATCTGAGCCTCCGAAACCCAAGCACAGTGTTCGAATCCCTGACAAAACCATGAAAGGAAGGCGGCGACAACCATGATGAAACAGTAGGGTTTAGGGTTGAGGGTTTAGGGTGTAGGGTTTAGGGTTAAAGGTTCAGGGTTTTGGGCGGAGAGATCTCCGTCTATGATTCAGTGTTAAGTCCTGGACTCAGGGTTTCGGCTGCTGGGTTCATATCAAGATTAAGGACAGTTGTCGTTAACTTGATTCAATACATTCTGCTGAAAGACCCGGAAGTACATACATGGATCGAGGCAGCAACCTCCGAAAACCATAGGCTGCTACACCGCAACCACGTCATGTACGTGCACACACACACACACGCGCGCACAAACACTCAGAACGATCGACCGCACTAAGCCTTAGTCGCTAAGACCTGGAAACAAGCACAAAAGTGCCAGACAGAGACTCCAGACTGAACCAGAACCCGTATACCGATACCCGTCCGAACTCAAGTATTCAGAGGGCCGGACCGGGGGTGACATCGACCGGTTGAAGAAGGTCAGTAGCATCGCGGAGGATCTCAGTTCAAACGGGTGGTTTTGATCAAAGTTAAGGTCCTGGTAAACCCGAAGTTGACGTCGAAATGTGTTATCCGCATGCTGCTGTGGAACCTGACCGGAGCCCTCGGCAGCCCTCAAACACGAGAAACGAACTACAGTTCTAAACACTTTGAAGCATCGGAGAGGCGTGATGCCGCATCCTGACCCGCAGATGTTGTTGCTCTGATTCGGCGGGCCTCCTTGACAAACATGTTTGGGTCAACATGACATTGATCCAAGTCCTACGCGCCAACAGATGCGGTCTTCCGTAACATGACAGTTGGTATGACATGACGGCCAAGGTCGATCGTTCGCCAGATTTCCATGCGACTTCTCTCCGAAACCCTAACGCCGTCGATGCATTCGGAATCTGCAACGTTTAGGTTCTTGATCGAATACGCATCTGGTCGAGCTCCGGTGTTGCAAAGACTTTCCAGAAGAAACGCAACTGTTGCCGATGCAATGCGACCCGAAGATTCAATCACTTCAGCATAGGAACTAAGAAAAGCGAACAAGTTCAAGCAGCACAGATGCTGCGCAGAAGCGGCAAGAATGACTGCAGTGACAAAGAAAGAAGACATCAGAAACCTCGACTTGACAACTTTAAAGCATCCAAAAAACTGCACAAAACCGAGCAAGACACTCACCCGCTGCCAGCTTTGCTTGTCACAATCCTGGTGTGCTTGGCGCAAGTCTGCTTGATGATTGCTCATGGACCCGTGAGTTTTAAAGGTAAAAGGGGACAACACCGCTGCACATGCTTGCCAGTTGGGGGCTTATTCCTAGATCTACATGGGAACCCTGATATAACTGAAATACAATACTGTTTGCGTCTCCCCGACAATGTGAAGGCCAACGTCAGGATCCAGAACTACCTGCACTTATGAGCATGAGTTGTTAAGTCAAAATCTCGGCGGTAACTGGAAGTTTAATTCAGAGCTTGGGGGTTCAAAGCACTGCCGCGCCAGGAAGAAAACAGATCTTGCTTGCTGAGTTTTGCGAGATAAAGGCTCATGCTGGATACCGTCCGAAGCCAACTTGAGCTTGAGTCTCACGGGCTCATGGCTTTGTACCGTTGCACTCAACGGGAACTCGAACGAGAAGCAGTGAGCTGCAGTGAGGAAGCAGTGAAATAACTTGCATGTTGAAACAGTGCCTATTCTTCCGCCTAGAGAAGAAGCCCACTTAAAGGGTCATGGGACTTAGTGACTAGGGTTATAATGAAGGTAACCATACTTACAACTACTTCAAACCCCAATTAAGGCACTTATAACGTTACTTACTAAGTCCCATTATCCTCCAAGCATGTGTCTCAACACGAGGCTTTGACCTAAAGGCGATGAAGATGAATGTGAGGGAAGCACAAACAAGATCGCGTGAGAACAACCGCAACTTTAAATCCCAGCATACTAAGATTGCTTGACTTGTTGAATTCCTCACACATTGTCCTGGGCAAGTATGTGGCAATCATGATGTTCACACGCCATTTTCCATGTTGGTTTCTTGGCTCAAACGCAGAGGTCGCTGTTCTCCTCCCCGACTCTTGACGCTTCAAAGGGCTTAAAGCGCTCAGAGTCTGTGTGTTTCATATACATTACATGTCTAAGGGTTCTAGTCGATCCTTGACTGGGGATGCTGGCTGCTGGCATGCTGAGTTTCTGGGTCCCGTCGCAAGATTCGGAGTTGAGGTTTCTAGGCTTTCCGTCCGGGGTGCCCGTATCACTAAAACCTGAACTCGAAACTCCGAAATCCTAATCCATAAAACACTAATCCCCTTTCTCTGATGACTGTCAGACTGGCATTGCGCAACCTTGGAATTTTGTTTAGGGTTTAGGTTTTAGAAACCCTCAGCCGTACCTGGACCCAACTACCTTTTTATTTTCTGGACAAGCGTTCTATAAAAGGATAGGTGGAGGGTCGCCAGACTTAGTATGTAGGTATTAAGTAGACTTATAAGTGCCCTAACAGGGATCTTGACTGGGGTTATGATACTTAAAACTTAAGACCCTATAATCCAACTACTTACTAAGTCCCCCGACTTTTTCAAGTACTTGGGGGGGGGTCCTGCTAGAGTCTCCAGCTTCTTCTTTTACTACACTCAGAACTTCGAGGACCCCCCGATTACCCTTAATACAGCCCGTCTAACAGAAGATATGTGGGTGTATCGTATAGGGTAATTGGGGGTTCTAGGTTACGCTAGGAATTGTCGGAGATCCAGGAAGACCATAAGCGCCAATACCGATAGTCTCCATATGCCTCCATTCTAATTGGTTTTGGGGGGTTACCTTATAGAATCCCTAATTTGTATTTGGTTAAATCAGACAAGGAACTGGATTGGAGACTGTGCCAGAGGGTTCAAGTGCCCAAATAGTAGGGTTTCAGGTCCTAAAATCCATACTCTGAGTGGTTTTTGGACCTCGAAATCCTACTATTTGAGTACTTGGACCCTCTGGGTGTAGGCAAGCCCTATAAACCTTAAACCCTAAACAAGTTCACACAAACCGAAGAGCCTCGACGCACACGAAACCCTCACCTGATCCGTAAACTCGGAATCCCTGGACCCTAAATCCTGAACCCCGAAATTCCTGGGAACCTTGGGGTTTAGGGTTTAGGGCTTAACCCTAAGGGTCCATGTACCCAAATAGTATATATACTTTGGCCCTTACATAAAGTACCTGCTACTTTGAGGCCCAAAGTATTAAATGTTTGGGCAAACGGACCCTTAGGGTCAGCCCATAAACCACTATTCCTAAACTGCGAATTCATTGCCTTCCCGGCAGGCCGTAGTGTTGCAGGTGCTGAGACCCATGGCACCAGCATACGGGAAGCATTTCCAGCGCGGATCGCACCTTATGGCTTTCAGGGTTTAGGGTTTAGGGTGTGGCATCTTCCATCGGGAATCCAACATCTGCGATGATCCCAAAATCCTTGTTCGTGGGTGAAGCCCTCAAACCCTCAACTCAAAACCCTACACCTCGCTCATAACAGAGAGCCAATTCAAATGGTCCTAAGTACCTGCTTGGGGGATACTAGCTTACTAACCCCAAACCATCATGGTAATTCCGACCTCAAAGCCTACTTTCCTATGAAGCTACTTATCCTAAACCCTGTATAGTATCCTCAAACTTAAAGGACCCGTGAAGTACACTGAAAGGAACCCTCGCCGTACCCTCAAGTACTTAGGACCCATCTGGAGAGGGTTGTTGGATTCTCTCTTCCCTAAGCCCTAAACCCAAAACCCCAAAACCCTACACCCTACACTCTAGACAGTAGATTGGTCAATGGGGGTTCCTTTTAAGGGTTCCTTAAAGGGATCTATACGGGTCCAGGGTGCCTTAACACCAAATCACCTACCTTTGAGAGGACTTAGGAAATTCTAACGAGGGACGCTACAAAGGTAGGCTGTTGGGGTTCCGCTGACCTCTGAAAGTAACACCAAGTACCCTTTAATAAGGCCTGTATGGTCCATAATCGAGGGTACTTCGGGTAAAAAGCAGGGTAGTTGGGGGTCTAGGTAGGGGCCTTAACAAATTCAGAATAGGGGTCCTCTCAAATTGATCGAAAAGGGTTAACTACAAGTTGTTCTATCATATATGGGGCTTCATAACTAGAATGGTGTTTTGGAGCATCTTCTAGCCCACATAGTAGATACTTAGCCTATACAATGCTTAGAAGCCTTAAAGTATTCCCAACATAGGCCCAAATTATACACGATAATTCTTCAATGCCCAGAGTTTGGGGCTTTTACTGTTCGAGTTGTGGCTTTCAGGCTTAGCATTCTCGAGATGGGGGATTGGGAGGCCTCTGGCATGGTGGAGTCCTGCAGATAAGAATTTTTGGACTGGCTGTGGGTGTTTAGGGCTTAGGGTTCAGAGGGTTTAGGGTTTAGGGTGGTTGTGGGGAGTTTCCGATATTAGGGGTACCTTATTTGGGGGTCCTGATAATAAGGATCCTACTAAACTATTTCAGGTACTATATTAGGGTGTGTGTGTGTGTGTGTGTGTGGTGGGAGGGGGGGGGTTTACGGTTGAGGCTTTAAGGGAATAGAGTGGGATACTGTGGGGTTAGGGCTCAGGGTTGGAATGTGGCGCTTGGGCTTGCAGCTTGGGAGGGGGCTGGGTTTGAGGTCTGGACGATCTTCGGAATTTTGGGTGAACGCCTGGGAATTGGGAGTGACTTCGGGATTGGACCAGGAACCCGGGCCCATAGACCCTGAACCTCGAATGCTAGGCCCCATGCAATCTTTGAGCTCAACCGCTTAACTTCAAGTGTAAAGTGCGAACGCACGGAAATTTGCAATGTTTGGACTCCTTCTTATGAGTTTACCCACGTACATATTATAGCCCCTTCGAAACAGTCGCTGTTTTGGGGTTCAGGTACGGCCTCTACCCAAACGGTGCGGCCGCGGCGCTGCTTGAAGTTGGGCATGTGGCCCCAGTATGAGTCAAAGCAGTTGTCAGACATAGCGGAACCTGCAGACACGCAGCTCTCAACACTACACCTTGAGGACCATGCACTAAAACGATACAGGCTTTGACCCTGAAGTACCTATCTAGTAACCCCTCTCAGGCAACAGCATACAAAAATAAGGGTGCACTGACTCTTACAGAATAGCTATCTACGGTTTAGGGTCGCGTAATGTAGGGGCCTTAATGATTAGAATAGGGTTTTGGGGTATTATAATACGGAGCCCCCAAAATCGTATAGGTAATTATTATGACCCCTATATTATAGAACCCTACTATAGATCCCTTATAGACCCCTTTCAGGAACCCTTTAAGAAAGCCCCAAAATAGTATAGGTAATTACTAAGGCTCCTATGTGATGTTTCAGGCTCCATGCCCAAACAACAGTCTGACAGGACCTGATCCAGAGCACAGATTATCATCAAAAGTGTGTCTAGGGCTTTAGGTATTTTGGTTTAAAGTCATGTTCTATACAGTTTAGGGTCTATAGTCTATAGCGGCTTAGGATGTAAAGGGTGTAGTTACGTTCTTTTATATACGAAGCAAAAAGGATCCTCATCTCTGGAGCTACACACATGCTAACAAAAGTCACCACAAGCCCTCGAGGCCAAACATTGCCTTAAACTCCTGAAACTCAAATATACTTTCTCATCAGAATCTAGCCCAGCCTTCCCTTCCAGGAGAGATTACCTGGAATGCACTGATAGTGTATGCAATATCGGGATATGCATGGGATTCTGGGTATGTCTAAGACCACATATTATAACTAACGAACTTCTTCGGAAATCGACCTGAACCCCCAAGCCTGAGAGCTCAGGAGCCGGAAAGACGTCTGGGTCCTGTCTGTTAGGGACCCAAAAAGCATGTAAGCATAAGCATTTTATAGGGATATCCCGACCTTATTGGGCTTCATTATAAGGGGGTTTATGTGGGATATCCCTATCCTTATTTTTGCTTATGTGGTTTTTTGGGGCCCTAGTCTGGAGGGTCGGGGGATACCAACCGGCCTGGTAGCGGCAGCATCGCCAGTGCTAGAATTTGTATCCATGGCAGCAGTCCGAGCATGACTCCTGACACTCGCCCCTCTTTGCGGATGAGTTGTAGCCCACACCCTAAGCCTAAACTAAACAGTATGGTACGCCCTGGCGCCAGTCTCAAACTAAACCCGTAAACCCCAAACCTCTAAACTATAAACCTTGAAACTCTAAACCCTAATAACCCATTGGGTTCATGTACCCATATCGTATATACTTTGGCCTCAAAGCACTCCTTATATAGGTACTTTCGGCCAAGGTATACCTCTATATATATATATATATATATTTGGGTACATGGACCCTCAGGGTAATGATATGCGAAGCTGCTTACCAACGGCGGCGAGAATGCCTTGAGCACGTTGAGAGGCGTGCATGATCACCCTTTGCTGCAAAAGGCCCTGCGAAAAGAGGAGGTTCACCTAGACCCCCCAACTACCCTCTATTATACCCCAAATACCCACTGTTAAGGACCATAAGGGCTCTAATAGAGGGCCCTTGGGGGGTCCTGGCAGGGTCTGAGGATTTAGGGTTTTTTGTTTGAGCTCCTTTAAACCGTAAGCCCTAACACCCAAACCCTAAACTCGGCTGGCTTTCAACCGCATTTCATCTCTTAGTTCGATACCCAGACCCCTTAAGGGAGGATCTAGAAAGTAGATCCCCTAATTTGGGGCCCTATACTACTAAGGGTACTTTATAGGAACCCCCATGAAGGGATCTACTTTTTGGATCCTCCCGGGGGTCTGGGTAAATGTGAGCTTCCGGAGCCCTGCTAGAAACATGTTGTTGGAACTCTTAAAAGGAGCAGAACCCCTGTGGGAACCCTAGCAGGAACCTTATACACGTCGCTGAACCGCAGGAGAACGCTTCCCACAACCACACACGAAGGCTCTACTTGCAGAGTCGGGAGACTTAGTAAGTAGGTGATAACTAGACTTAGAAGTACCCCACAAGGGATCCTTATTGGGGTTATGATGCTTCTACGTCTATAAGGCAACTACTTGCTAAGTCCCCGGACCCTCCAAGCACGGAACCTGCTTTGGAAGCACTCCCCTGCCATTCTCTTTGAAGCGGGGCACTTGATATCCCAAATTGTACGGATGTAGGGTTTAGGGTTTATGTATGGGTGAACTGTAGCACCTACACATGTCAAGATCGTCTGAGGGAAAATGCAAAACAAATCCCCAAAGGCCCTTTTCACTCGAAGCCCAGTTTGTCCTGAGCCCTAAGCCATAAGCCGAGCCCTCTGAGCCTTAACTCTAAAATCCAGCCAACCAGGCCCGGAACCCGGTTTAGGGTTTAGGGTTCAGGGTTTCATCATCGCTGAATACACTGAACCTATTCCGAGCTTTAGGGGCCTGGCGGCCTTATAATCATCAGAATGTGGGTTGGGGCAGTATTCCCATAAACGTATGAAAGGGCTCTAAGGAAAAATACTGGCAATTCTTCAGGCTTCTACACTTGGGGTTTCCGAAAATAGGGGACTATAATATAGCACCCCAAATAGTAGGATCCTTCTTACAACGAACCCCAAAAATAGGTACCCCTAATTTTCGGAAACTCGCATGTTTGATGGCGGAGCCCTGAACAAAATCAACAAATCTCGCGGCAAAGATTTTGCCAGCAGGATCTTGTCGCGCAGGCTGCGTCTGCAAACGGTTTAGGGTTTAGGGTTTATGGGAGCGAGTCTGATTTAGCGGTGTGGGTTATGTTTGGGGTTTAGACTAGAGGTTTTTAGGACATAGCGTTGCAGTGTGCCAGAGTCTCTTGGGCTTTCATCCCAATGATCTGTACACTTCCTAAGCCTGTACTAAGCGTGTACCCAGCCCCCGACCCGTGATTTGGCTCTAAACCCACGGACCCTACAGTCTAAACGGAGCTAGAGACATGTGCCCCGAAACCGCTTCAGGAGGCAAGGGAATCCGAAACGCTTAGAAGCGCAAACTGCAGACCCGAAGACGAACAGATCACGGTCTATTTCCCAAGACCCAACAAATACAGTGATCGGCTCACAAGGGGATGCGGCAGTCTTCTAAGCTCTATACACCCGACAACATCAAAGAACCTGTCCCAAATGGGGGCCTGAGAGGGCCGTAAGGCTCAGGTTTGGGGGGTTTAGGGTCACAATTATGGTGGACCCGAAATAATTGAAATAATTGAAATAGGCCCGAAGAGGGTGCAGGAGTCTGGATCCTAAGGCCGCCTAAGGCCTCAACCTACCTTTTCAGGGCTCCTTACTACGATTTCCTTGTATGACGTACGTCTTTGAAAAGGTAGGTGATTCGGGGTTAAGGCGGTTGAGGTATGTTGTAAACTCGTAAACCGTAACATGAAGTGCGGGTATCAGCTGGCGACTCACGACCGGTTCTTGTTCTTCTTGATGTTCTTGCGCTGCTTCAAGCCTCCACATCTGGGCGGGGGTTATGTCCACACATGTTCGTGTTGCCTTGACTGCTATGGTGCCGTTTTTGCTACCCTAAACCCTAAACCCACTATTTGCTTTTAAGAAGGGAGCCCAAACAGGAGAAGGGCAAGTGGGTACTACTGGAGAACCTAGGATGAAACCTTGACTGCAAGCTCATGTCCTAGACATCGAGGCACCAAAGCCATAAAGAAGTTTGGGTAAAGGATCGAAACCAGATGGGCAGGTTTTCTAAATTAGGGTCTACGGTACCGATTTAGGTCCCCCTTGAAGGGATCTATAAGGGTTTCTGAGGTGTTTCTATGGTCCCTTTTCGGTCCTTCAAAACAGTACGGCACCCTTATAAAATAGGCCCTGCCTCCGGCGAAGAGTTTCACAGCTCGGGTCTGAACTTCGGGTGCTTGGGGTTCAAGATTTTTAGGGTTTACTTAAAGCATCATGGGACTTGGTAACTAGAGTTCCTGAAAGGGATCGAGAAGGGGGGTTTAGGGTCACTTAAATTAAAGGATCATGGGACTTGGTAACTAGGGTTATAACTAAGGTAACTATACTTATACGTACTTGCAACCCCTAACCTTACCTACTAATTGAGTCCCATAATCATCCAAGTATGGTCTGGGGTACAGCACAGAACATGTAAGCTACTTTTAAAACAGGCAGCATCTACTGACAGCCCCTGAAACATATACTTCCACACAACCAAGATTAAGACCCTAGACTCTTAGACGGTAGGCCCTGGACCCAAGACCGCAGACCCTACACCCTGGAAGCGTCATCCCCAAACGCCATGCCCTAAACCCTATACCGAAGCCTTGCTTAAAGGCTCATTGGAGTTATAGAAACTAAAAACACGGCAACCATATTCAATATCAGAGCACTTATAACTGTACCCGATGTAGACCCAAAGCAATACGTAATGCCCTCTGAGGTAACCTTCTCCAGGGTCCGGTCGTTTGGCGATTTTTTCATGAAGGCATTGTCCAGCGCGTTAAACTGTGACCGAGCCGCAGGCATCGAATTTTGGTGGGGAGGCGCAGGAGGGGCTGAGAAGCCCGACCTTGATTTAAGCCGGAGAGATAAGTTGTTGGGGATTAGGGACGCTACAGTCGTTTCGCGCTGAACTCAGAGTGAGTTATAAGACTTTGGAAAACACAATCGAACTCATTCGCATTTTTCACTCTTCTTAATCAATCATCCAGAGACAAGAACAGACAAACCAAAAAAGGCATTCGGATACTACGCTCTGCATCCCGCACTTTAGCTGCGTGATCAGCCGGCTAAGCAACGACGCCCTAAAACCCAAACCTGCTGAACAGCCTGAAACCAAATATCTTCAAGGAACCCCTAGACCGTAAACCCGAAAACCTGAAACCTACAGTAAACATACACCAAGGTCAGGAGTAATGAGTATTGAGCTGAACTCCACACGTCTCCAAAACCAAAAAAGCAGAGTTGGGCTGAGGGACTTAGAGTTTTGGCTTCCTTTAAGGGTTCCTATAAAGGTTCCTGTCCTGATTCCTATATGGGCTTAGGGCTGAGGGGATTTAGGTTGCGGTCCAAGTGAGTGCAGGCTGGTTTGCACAAGTCCCTAAACCCTAAACCCCTGTATTAGATATGGCCTTAGACTTAGGAGGCTTCCGGCGATGTACATGTACTGCAGGCATCTATAGTAGAAGCCAGAAAGTTGGAACATCATTCTCCTCATGCCCTTAAGGTAAATTATAAGGGATCCTAGCACGAATCCTCCTAAAGCCATGTTCCAACTTTCTGGCTTCTGCTATAGCCCGCAAGCAAATCAAACTCTCAAGTGCTGCGACCTAGGGCCTTCCGCGTTTCACAACCTACAAACTGGCAGGATACGGTTGATGGACAAAATCCTGCATTACCCATTGTAAGGAATATACCATAATTCCCATAGTTTAGGGTCCTTAGGGTCATGCAGGATTTTGTCCATCAACAGTATGTCCCCACACCCACAGTTAACCCCTCAAACACTTTCTGGATGAACACTTAGGGTCCAAGGTTGCAGGTGTTTTCGGTCTAGTGCTCGGGCTTGGAGACGTGGGGGATCGCGAAGGGTTACCCCAAGGGTCCAAGTACCCAATAATCATATACTCTCCCAAATCCTAACCTACATAACTACTATCCTAAAACCGAGTATCTGATTATTGGGTCCTTTGGACCCTTGGGGTTAGGGCGGTTGACTTTTGAGATCTTTTGAGGGTTTAGGGGTGCAGAGGGTTTCTAAGTTCAGCTCTTTGTGTGGGTAGAAACCAAATATTATGAAAAGCTCAATGCATTATGTTTAGTTTAAAGGTTTACATTAGGGTCGAGGGTTTGTCGGGTTTAGAGAGTCTGAGGATTACAGTACATGTGCCATGCGGCCATGAGGACGACGGACTCTCAGCAACCGCTGCGAAGAACTCACCCGCATGTCTAATCCCTCAAGCCTACAGCTAAAACCCTCGTGCACGCTATGTCGACAGGTGTATCTATGTACAGTTAAGCATCTAACGTTTTCATGTATATGTGATACACTGACTGTGTCCCTAGAGGCATGGATAGCTGACTGCATGCAGCACTTGGAGTGAGACTGTCTGTGCATGGCGACGCTTAGGCGCATGTGGGACTCTTGGTTCGTTAGGTCGTTTAGGGCCTACCCGGAGGCTCCATAGTAGTTCCTTTTGGGGATTACCTTTTAGGATTCGAAATATAAACCCCAACAAGTAACTACTATGGAGCCTTAGGGTAGGGTTTAGGGCTCCTAAACCCTAAAACCCCGAAACCCCTTAGGGATGGAGGGCTCAGGGTTTGGGGGTCTTCGGGTTTTAGGGTGTTTAGGTCCCATGTCGGCACATGCACCAGTTGCAAAAGCAATTTGTGGAGATGTACGGGCTGACGCCCGTGGAAGTGTGTCGACTCCACTATAAACCCGACAACGGTTTTGTGAGTTTTGTGGGTATTTACAACTTTTGACAAGTGATTGGTGAGGGTTTATGTAAGGCTTGATCTGGGTTGATATCGCTTTTGTAACTTTGTATAGGGTTTGACTTACGGGACATCATACTTGGGACAGGGCCTTGCGCGGCTAGATATGGACTACAAATGGGCCAGCATGACAAATCATTCAGCCCTCTTGCCAGGGTTGTGCTGATAATGCCTCAAACCCTCAACCCCTAAAATGCTGATGTCAAAATCTGACTCCCTTACACCGTAGTGAATAAGGGGAGGGTGGGAGGGTGGGAGGGGAGGGTGGGAGGGTGGTGGCTGGCTGGCTGGCTGGCTGGGCTGGCTGTCATGTACTCCTTCAAGCGGGCCCTATTCTTCCTCAAGAGAATAATGCAGGGGCCTCATTAATTTCCATAGGGGTCTGGGGTATATTCTGCTGCTAATCACATGGGGCATATATATATATAAGCAAATACCATTCACCATTATTCTACAACATTCCTGGGCAACCCGACACTTCGGATTATTTCCCTTCTCGCATTCAGCTGCCTAGCTTCGGCATTCACCCGACTCTACAAACAGTAGTCCAGCTACCTGAAATAAACATAGGGGAGATATGGGGAGATGTACCCAGTCTTAGGTTCGTATCTGGGTCAACTGTAGTCCTTCAGACCTCAATCCTAAACCCTAACGCCCCCAGAGAGCCCAATACCCCTTAATTAAGGAATATGGCTTAAATTATATAGGGCTTCATATTGTGATTTAAGCTCTATTCCTTAATTAAGGGCTATTGGGCTCTCTGGGCCTGTACTCCTGCAACCCGCACACTGATGAAGTCACTGAGAAGTCTGAACACGAAGGGTTTGCCTAGGTTTCGGGTTTAGGGGTTTAGGGTTTAGGGTTTAGGGATTAGGGTTTGTGTCTTTCAGGATTCGGGTTTCAAGTTTTCTTGGGCCTGAGACAGAGGCTTTACGTTTAGGGCTTTGAATTTCAATTTTTCTTCCACGAAGGTCGCCGCAGTGCATTGGTCTGATAGCCCATTCGGCCCATTGCCAGGAATTTCTACTCGGGCATTGTCAGGGCGTCTGCTAAGGGTTTAGGGTTTAGGGTTTAAGGTTTAGGATTTAGGGATGAATGCAACCTTACTATCCCACTTACTCCGAAGTATTCCAGTACGTATAAGGAGCGCAAAGGCGTGTTTCGAACTAAGCACCGACAGCAAAAGGATCTTGAAAGGTTTAACTGCATGAAGGAGAAGAGCCCAAATTGCAGCCCAAGAGGCTACGGTTCCAGGTAATGCTCTGTACTCCCCTCAGAAGATAAGCAAGAACGATATTGTTT
The DNA here is from genome assembly GCA_003297005.1 of Symbiodinium sp. clade A Y106. Lineage (NCBI taxonomy): Eukaryota > Dinophyceae > Suessiales > Symbiodiniaceae > Symbiodinium > Symbiodinium sp. clade A. Next base: position 73,405 of record BGNK01001790.1, read on the forward strand.
CAGAGATTTTTCAGATATATGCTATATACTTGTATGCCAACACCAACACCCCTGCCACCGCCAGCAGCAGCAGCAGCAGAACCATCACCACCGCTGCCGCCGCCAGCACCACCACCACCACCACCACCACGAACAAAAAGCACACGACCAACACAACATACGACAATCAAACAAGCCCTGCCAGCCCACATCTTTCACACTGGAATACCCTAAACCCGAACCCTATACACCCTAGACCTCACTAAGCACGGAGTCGCCTAGAGCACCCCGTGAGACCACCCCTCAGAGTACAAGGTAGGCACGTAGGCAAACTGTGGCAGAAGCAATTTTGAGGTTCGAGGCAGTTCGAGGTTTATGCCTTAGGGTTTGGTGTTTAGGCTTGAGGGTTTGGTGTGTTTACAGTTCAGAAATCCTAAATGGTCAGACTGCTAAACCCTGGTAGCCTGTGTCTCAGTGGCGTCCTGGGTTGAAAAGACATTTCGCTAGTTGCACCCGGCCGCACCAGCCGGGTTGCAAAGGTGCGCCTCACGGCCCTCTGGTCGTCATCCTGAGAGGCTTCGGGGTGTACCAAGACACTGCAGGTACCTTGAATGACGCCCTAGGGGTCCTCCGTATGTAGACCCCATAAACACCCTGCAAGAAACACTGAATAGACCCTAAGAGTACTTCAACAACCCTACAGAATCCAGACAAAACACCAATGAACAACTAACCCTAAACCCTAAACGCTGAACCCAAAACCCTAAATCCTAAACTCTGAACTCTAAATCCTGAACCCTGAAACCTACACTTTGTTCGTTTTGCCCAAGGCACCCTGGCGGCTTCTGTGAGCGGAGGAGGTACTCCCTTTCCTGCACAGCTTTGGTATTGAGACTACCTACAGTCTCCATTGTAGTTCCTTTTTTTGGTTTAACCAGTTTTATATTTAGGATCCTATAAGGTAACCCCAAAAAGGAACTACAATAGAGACTATAGGTAGGGAGTAATTATGGGGTTTAAGCCCCTATATACTAGGTAAATAAGGATACCAGGCTAAAGGTCCTTTCATCATTTCATCCTAAGAGATTATGGGGTTTAGAGTGTAGGGACTGTGGCTTTGGGTTAGGTATTGTAGGGATGTAGGATGGAAGGGATAGGGATGATTGGGGTTTAGGGTTTAGGGTTTGGTGTTCAGTGCTCAAGGTCATTTCTTGTATGGTTGGGCTCTTCTCAGGGCAGAGAACGAGGATCCGGTTTGGTTTGGCATTGGTTTGCATGAGTAGCAAGAATATAGGGCTCAGTGAGGGATTGGACTTGCGCAATGTTCAGCTTGAAAGTTTGGAAGCAGGAATACTGAGCGTGATATTTTCGGAGGCGAAGCGAGTCGCGGGTGAGGCTGAGGGCGGGGTTGTGCGGACTTATGTGCAGACGCCAACGGTTAGGGGAAAAGGCTTGGTTGAGACGTTTGGACAGCGACTGAGCCTCTGCAGTGAGAGGGTAAACAACTTCTCGGACCGTAAACGAAGTGACTCGAGAAAGATACGCAGCGCTTCCAGCATAACTGCTTAGACCTGTCTCGGGCTTCCTTCTACGGACGTGCTTAGGGTTTCGGGCCTAGTGTGGAATGATGATTTTGCAGAAGCTGGAAAACGTTCCTCAAACCCCAAAACTATGGACCTATACTCTAAGCACAGACTGATTGTTGAAGGAGGGATACCACATTTTATTAAATCCTACCAGACTGACTCCTGAGTCCAATCCGTACCTGCCGCCCAAAACCCGAATGCAGGGGTCAGAGTAATCAGTAACAGTGCCTTCTTCTGGTCCCTATACTATAAGCATACTATACAATCCCCGCGACACTATTGAGGCCCCTATAGAAAACCTAAAAAACCTTGCAAGACCCTTATAGAATCCCTATACCTTAACCCTAAACCGAAACAGTGAACCTCAAACCAGAAACCCTAGAGCCCCTCGACTACCTCAATAATAATCGAAGGGTCCCAAATACCCGTATGGGGGTCACTTCCCGAAACCAGCACTGTACTTCCGAGTACTTCCTACTATAGAAACCCACCTTCCGCTCTCTAGGTAATATAGGGGCTGTAAAAATTAGAATATGGTTTTGGGGCCCACTATACTATAAATTTAAAAAGGAACCCCCAAGAATAGTACTAATAGCCCTTATAGACCCCTTTAAAGGAACCCTGTTCCAATTATTTAAGCGCCAACAGTACGTAAAGACCCCTGCTATAGAACCTTACTATATATAGATCCCTTATAGACCCCTTTAAGGATCCCTTTAAAAGGAACCATTAAGGTACGTAGGACGGCTGAGAGGGGAACCTCCCGGGGCCCGTTGGGACCGTGCGAGACGAAATTCTGCACTTGACCTGGTCTTGAGGGTTTAGGGTTTAGGGTAAATGGTTTAGGGTTTAGGGTAAATGGTTTAGGGTTTAGGGTAAATGGTTTAGGGTTTAGGGTAAATGGTTTAGGGTTTAGGGTAAATGGTTTAGGGTTTAGGGTAAATGGTTTAGGGTTTAGGGTAAATGGTTTAGGGTTTAGGGTAAATGGTTTAGGGTTTAGGGTAAATGGTTTAGGGTATAGGGTTTCAGGGCTTCAGGGTATATGAGCTTTGAGTTCAGTGTTTGGCGGTTAGATTTTTTGGTTTGAGGGCCTTAGTTCATACAATAACTTAGTTGCTGAGTTCATAAGCCCCCAAAAGTATACACTTTCAGTTTTATAGTGGGCAATATTATCCCAAAAAAGTGTAAAGTGTACCCACTCAGCTACTAAGATAAGCGGTTGGCGGTAGGTTCATTGCACTAAAATGATCATAGTGGGAACTCTAAAGGTCTAACTTGTTTCAAAAGTCTGGGGTGACAGGGTTTACAAATTAAATTCAGGGCTTGAGGCGTGCTTCCGTCGAATCTGGCGGTTTGAGGCTTTTGAACTGGACTTTACGGTTGTTCGGTTGAAGGCTCAAGTTGAAGGTGTGGATTGTTGGCTTGCGGGTGGGGTTGAAGCTAGTTCATGGTTGGGATAGGATTAAAAATGTACATTTTTTCCTTATTGGGTTTAAGTACCCATAAACATGTAAAATGTTACCCAACTATGACAAAGGAAAGTTGGGTGACGATTGGGGATGTGGGGTCGAGGGATTCGACTTTCGGGTGGTGGTTACAAGTTTGAAACGGGGGTTGGTCCTCAGAAGCTTGGGGCATGCGCGCTACGGGTGTATGTGGAGGATAGGTTATGGAATTCATCTTTGTGGAGGCCCCTTTGTGTCTGAAGACCCCATCGTTCAAGACAGTTGCCCCAAAAGAGCACGGTCGTGGGGCTCTTTGCGGCGATCCTTAGCGTTCATGGTGCCTGCCTGGCAAGAAAGGTGTTGTCTTACGAAGACAAGAACCAGACGCCAACAACGAGACGATTCGTTTCGAAAGCTTGTGTACAAAATCCATGGCTACCTGATTCCTGAGCACGGTATCCAAAGCCCTCAAAGGCTTAACCCAGAGTCTTAAGCATTAAACTCCAACTACGGAACCCAACACCTTTCCTGAGGTCTTTCTTCGGGCTACATACAGTATGCCGCGCTTGTAACGACGGTTGTGAAATCTCAGACGAAGAGCAGATCAGAACCCTTTTCTACTGGGTAAAACAAGTCTTGTTTTACCCAGTAGAAAGGGGTTCAGAAGAAGGAAACCCTGAAAGGCCCGGTATAACTAGACGTCATTTTACCCCTGACCTCCCCTTGCAGCGGGGTGTAAACTCTTAACAGCATCACCCAGAACACTTCTGAGCCTTCAGGTTCCGATGGTGCACCTAAATACCTCTATGAAAACCCTCTGAAGGTATCTTTGCAGTATAATAAATCCCCCACAACTCTGATCATTTCATCAAGGCCCTACATACTACGCCTAACGAACCCTTGAAGAACCTTTTCCGAACCGTCTTAGAAGCCCATTCTGAGTATCAACGCCCCGTGTGTTGCATATCTCAACGAAAACGTTTGGCTTATCCGCATAGTTAGTTGGTTTAGGGTTTAGGGTTTAGAGTTATACACCCCAAACCCACTTCTCATCATTAAGGCCATAGATATTCCATGCTAAGTCCAGCGCCCACGAGCTTCCGATGCGCATGCGAGAAGCGCGTGTTCTGCAATGCGAGAGTTTGACAGACACCCTAAGCTACAGCTGATGCTACAAATCTTGCTTTACCCATAATAAGGAACGTGCCATAACTCTCATAGTCTAGGGTCATTAAGGTAATGCAGGATGTATATCATCAAACCTATCAAGGCTGAAGGTTCGATGTTTAGGGCTCCTACCGTGTGGATCCTAAACAGCATACCTCCTAAACTCTAAACTCTAAGCTGTGACCCTAAGGCCTAGACACCCCAACCCCGAAACCTCATAATGTAGGCGCCTTAACAATCTGAGTGGGTTTTGGGCGCCTTCATAATAGTATAACAAAAAGTAACCCTGAGGAACAAGACTGGCAATTGCTTTTCTAGAATACGGCTGTGACGCTGCTGAGCTATTCCCAGACCCCAGAAGGATCTAGAAAGTAGATTTGGGACCCCATACTGCTAAAGGCTCTTTATAAAGAACCCCCTTAAGGGATCTGCTTTGTGGCTGGGTTGCTTGCGGCTTGTAAGGGTACTATAGGGTTCTTCAATGGGGTTCCCTTTAAAGGAAGCTATAGGCTATAGGGTTCTACAGCAGGGTTCTATAATACCCTAAGGGTCCAAGTACCCAACTATCATATACTCTCCAAAATCCTAACCTACATAACTACTATCCTAAAACCGAGTACCTGATTATTGGGTCCTTTGGACCCTTGGGGATAGGGTTCCCGCCTCTCTGATTTCATGCTTGGGGACATGCGAGTTGTAGATTTTTGAGTTTAGGGGCTACGGTTTGGGGTGTAAAGTTCAGAGTTACGGGCCCAGCTTTGCGGTTTGGGGTTAAGGTTTAGGGGCTCAGGTTTGGGGTGTTTCGAGTTTAGGATGTAGAGTTTTGGGTTTTGAGTGGGGGTTTGGTTTAGTTCACGTCCCATCTGCAGCTGTAAAGCATAGGCATTTTGAAGGGGCTGTTAAAAGCAAGTCCGACAGCAGTATGTCAAGATCTTGGCTTTGTCATATGAACCCGCAGCAGCACAATCCCATTTCGAAGAATCCTGAATCTTTCGGATTGCACTGCCAGCGGTTAGTACCTCTTAGTGTTCATACTTCGTTCCCATAATGCTTTGTAGATACATAGCCATAAAGGGCAAAAACCTTGAAGTACCTAAAAGGTCATGGGACTTAGTAACTGGGGCTTCAATTAAAGATAACTATACTTAAGATTACTTATAACCCCAAGTAGGGTGCGTCTAGCCTTACTTACTAAGTCCCATGATCCTCCAAGTAGACTATAAACCCTAAACCCCTATAGATCCCTTATAGAACCCTTTAAGGAACCCTTAAGGAACCGGTTAGGTTACTAAGTTGCTAAGTCCCATGATCCTCCAATCATCTGTGGGCAATCTTCATTTCTGCGCGACGAGGTCTTCAGGACGAGGCTCCACGCCTCAATCCCTGAAACTCTTCTACTTCAGACTGTACTGTGCATGTGTAATGTGGCCAATGTCGTGCAAGTGACGTACCCCAAAGATCTCCTCGTTTCCCTGCGGTTTTGAGTCCGATCGACCATGTGAGCTGGCGGGTGGTTGCACGCAGGGGCAAACCAGGCCAGCCGATTGCTCAGTAAGATAGGCGCCTTGATGAGGATGGAGCTCCTTTAAAGGGTTCTATAAGGCCTCCATAAGAAATTTAGGGATATAGGAGCCTTAATAAATAGAATAAGGTTTTGGGGCCCATTATACCTATGTTCATAATCAGGAACCCCCAAAATAGTATTGGCAATTATCTAGGGCCCCTATACTAAATCCTTATAATAGCCCTTATAGACCCCTTTAAAGGAACCCTATCCTGATTATTTAAGCCCCTATAGTAAACAACATGTGTGTATCCCACTTGTACCCCGAAGCCTATCGGGATGTAGGTAGTTCTCCAAACCTTAGTTGCTGAGTTCATAAGCCCAAGAAGTGCACACTTTCAGTTTTATAGTGGGTAATATTATCCCAAAAAGTGTAAAGTGTAGCCACTCAGCTACTAAGAAAAATGGGGCCTCTTTTGAGGTCCCCAGATTAGTAGGGCTTTTGAGCCCCCCCAAATTCGTAGGGCACCCTTGTAACAGGGACCCTCAAAGGGACCATTGCTTAGAAACAAACACTTCAGGAAAGCCCACATAAGTCGATTGAAACACCCTCCCAAGGGTCCCGAAGTGAGGGGAAGGTTGAAGGAGCTGCAGAAGGACATTCCCTGACCCAAGCTCTGAACATAAACTTCAAGTGTCGACTTGTTACTAAATCCTACACCCTGTAGACCCACATTATGCAAAATCCATACCCAACTAGGGCACGTATGACACAAGTCATCAACTTTCTGCGTCCCGCGGAAAGGATACAATAGTAGCCTTAAAAAACCTTTTCGTAGCCTTATGGCACCTTTGATATAACACTAAACTAAGCTCTACAACCTCGATTAACCCCATATATCCCGACAGAGTATGCCGCCATCCAAGTGTGCCTGGCTCTTGGTCGCGGCCTTGAAAGTTTCGCGCGGCGCCTGCGCAGGGGTGGGCTTGGAGTTTAAGGTTTGGGGCGTGGGGCGTATAGGGCTAGAAGGGAGGGCGGGGATGTATCGGAATTTAGGGTTTAGGGTTTTAGGGCTTATAGACTTGAGGGTTTAGGGTTAAGGGCCTAAGGCTTAGGCTTTCCATTTGGGTCCAGGCAGGTCGTTTTCTTAGGGGGACCAGGGTTGACCCTTGGGATCATGAAGGGAATCGTCACAGTAGCCCCAAAGGTACGGTAGCCCAAACCCTACTCCTAGAGAGCCCAATGCCCCTTAACTAAGGAATATAGCTTAAATCATAATATGCAGCCCCTTTTTCTTTAAGGTATATGCCTTAATTCAGGGATATTGGGCTCTCTGTACTAAAACAGTTGTCTGTTTTAAGTTGGACAAGCCAAGAGCTTCCAGAAACTAAGCCCCGAAAATTGACAGTTCCCAACGGTCGGCAATTAAGAAATACACGTCAAGTCTGATTTCAAGAAAACGCCCGATTCAATCTAGGGTAAACTTCTTCTTTAGGTGGTGCCGGGCTCTTTCTGTGAGCTACCCAGAGAGCCCCAAAAACCCCTTAATTAAGGAATATAGCTTAAATCAGAATATGAAGCCCAATATAATTTGCGCCATGTTCCTTAGTTCCGGGGTCTTATGGGCTCTCTGGGTACCTTCCAGAAGTCTTCGAACCCTAGCCCTGACCTTTCAAGGGTTTAGGATTCAAGGTTTTTGTTTAGGGTTTAGGGGTTTAGGGTTTAGGCTCCAAAATCATGAAACGGACAGAACGCTCACTACCCAGCCCACAGCAGCGGAATCAACTCTCAATGCTGGGGGTTTAGGGCTTAGGGTTTAGGGTCAGCCCGTAGCCTGTAAACTGATGAAATTTTCGGAACGCGTACATGTCGAACTTGTTTGAGCTCTGTATTGGGCTCAAGGCTTTGAGCAACCGGTACCCTCTGCGGAGCCGGCTTCGCATGAACCCGAGCCCAAGATCCAAGACAAGTCCCTGTAGGGTTTGGGGTTGGATTTAGGGTTTAGGGTCAGGGAATTGTTGTTGGGGTGTGATGTTCCATAAATGCTAATGTAGGGACCTTCATGATTGGATTAGGCTCGTGTTATGTGTACATATCTCTATATATATATATATATATATGTATACAAACAAACAGGAACGATAAGGGGATACTCTTCGCAACTATTCAGACCGCTGCATCACCCACTTGGTCCCTGTGGCCCCTGCATTACCCAAAGTTGTAGAAGGCAGATCCCTGCAAAGGCGCAAACATGCCGGTCGGAGCCTCATCGAGCTCGTTTTTGAGCAGGTCCTCAGTCGAAGAATTAGTGAACAAGCTACCCTGAACCCCAAAGTAGAGTTTAGGGTTCAGAGCAGAAAAGCTCAGGGTTTTGTAAACTCTTAACCTTCAAATCCTGTAAGGTCTAGTTTGGGATTTCAGGCTGCTTCAGGGAGCAGCGTTTGATGATTCTAGGGTTACAAGATGTTGCACAGGCCCGCAACCCTATCACCGTAAACCCCCGGACACTATGTTCGCGCTACCCCCGCATGCAGAAGCCTACATCCTGCAAGCCCCACCCCGAAAGCCAACACACCGAATCTCCACACATCGAAATTCCAACCGTAATTCAAAAGGCTAAACCCTCCCTGAAGCTTGAATCCTGTACAGCCCTAGCGCTACCGAGCAGCCGGGCAACTTAGTACCGCTTTCCTCTAAGCACGGGGTCTGGTTTAGAGTTCCTTGAAGGGTTCCTTAACGGGATCTATAAGGGTTTCTATAAGGGTGCCATAAGGGTTTTGTAGGGCTTTGAGGGCTTAACACTTGGAATGGGGTTGTGACGAGCCCGAAGGATCTTAAGTATCCATGCTGGGGGAACTTTCCCAAAACATAGTAGTGATTCCTGCTGTACAAACCCTACTTTATACTATGGGCCCCGTATACTTCTATTCTGGAGCCCTGAGAAAAAACGGTGTTGGTAGCTATTTGGGCTCCGATTCCTACTTGTCGGGTATCATGGGGAACCAAAGGTTAACCTTTTTCATAATATAAGGATTATATAGAGGGATTATACTACCCCAAAAAGGTTAAAGGTTACCTACTCCACTACTAGGGATTTGGGCTATCCTGCGTCTACACCGACTCACAACCTGCCTGTGAAGAGCCCAGCAAAGCCTTTAGGGTTTAGGGTTTAGGGTTTAGGGCGTCAAACCAACACCTAAGCCCTAAACCGCAATAGCTACGAACAATGCCTGTTCCCAAGCACTCCATATTCCAATATAAGGGGGGGGGTGTTGAAGTAGGACTATTATTCCTAAGGATTCCATGTTCTAATTCTACTTGGAGGTTCGTAGGTACAGTTATAAGTACAGTAATTGCGGCTATAAGTAGTTATAAGTATAGTTCCCTTGTTTATAACCCTAGTTACCGAGTCTCATGAACCTGTAAGTAAGGGATCTGGATTTGGGGTTTGGGATTTAAAGGCTGTGCATAGGGTGTAGGGTACTACAACATACCCCTGAAATTAAAATTCTGTTCTGGAGCTTACGGCCGCTCCATTAAATGTGCGACGCCCTAAACACCCTTAGAGTAACCCTTATACAACCCTTTAGAGGAACCCGCTTCTAGGGTTCAGGGTTTAGGGTGTTTAGGAGTTTATTGGTTTAGGGGATTAGGGGTTCAGGGTTTATAGGGTTTAGGATTCATTGAAGGCCCCGTCCAGTAGACAGCTTTCCCTAGGGGTAGCAGTACCCGAATAGTAGGGTTTCAAAGTCCAAGAACCATTCAGAGTATGGATTTTGGGACCTAAACCCTAGTTACTTTTTCAACCCTAAACCCCTAAACCCTAAACCCCTAAACGGGTACTCGGACCCTCTGGGTTTGTCAACGAGGCCAGGCGGCCAGAAGCGAGCCGGGGCAGTAGCGCGGCTTTCCCATGTCCTCGAGAAGTTGGTTTTGAGAAATAAGTTCATTCACATAGAATTTTGTTTAACAAAAACCTCTATTCATGTGTATATATATATATATATATGTATAGACATGTAGGTGTGTGTGTGTGTCTATATATATATATATACATATGTGCATCGTAGAAATAATAATCCCAGTACTAGTTGTAGCAGTAGCACCAGCAATAGCAGTAGCAGTAGTAGGAGTAGCAGCAGCAGTAGTAGTAATAGTAATAACAGTACTAACAATTATAATACTAATAAGCCTAGTAGGGATAGTTATAGTAATGATGACAACACAAAAATCTCAACAATGCCAGCAGTTACAGTAGTGAAAACACTTGCAATAATGGTAACAATGACAGCAATGGCAACAATGACAACAATTACAATTAACAATGTATTGACAATACCAATAAACATACTAAACAGTCGCTATAAGCAATCGCACTGTTGTAGACTCTTGGCCCCTACATGCCTACTAACAAGGATAGAGAGATCGCTGTAGCCTGAACTGTAGAGTGTAGGGTTTTGGACTCTAGTATACTTAGTTGCTGAGTTTTTAAGCCCCCAAAAGTATACACTTTCAGTTTTATAGTGGGTAACATGATCCCCAAAAGTGTAAAGTGCATCCACTCAGCTACTAACCCTAAGGGTCCATGTATTCATATAGTATCTACATTGGCCTTAAAGTAGTCTCTATATAGGTACTTTAGGGCCAAAGTTTTTCCTATTTGGGCACATGGACCCTTAGGGTAAGGCATACAAAGCTAAACCCTAAACCTTAAACCCTAAACCTGGGTACATGGACCCTTAGGGTAAGGCTATATAAACTCTTCCCTACGAGTCCGACACCTCTCAACCCGAAACTCGACGTAAATCTCCCGTACCTGAAGAAACATCCACAAGGAGGCTTCCCAGAAATCCGGGAGGATCCAAAAAGTAGATCCCGTAAGGGGGGTTCCTATAAAGTACCCTTAGTAGTATAGGGCCCCACATTCGGGGAGTACCCTAGCCCAAAAAAGCTTAACCTTTTGAATTGTTATAGTAGGATTATATAAACCCCAAAAGGTTAAAGGTTACCTAGCCAGCTACTAGCTCCAGAAGGAGGCTTGTGACAGCAGCTCGGAGGGCCAAGTACCCAAATAGGAGGGCTTAGGGGTTTAGGGATTTAAGGGTTTAGGGGTTTAAGGGTTTAGGGGTTTAGGGGTCCAAGTACCCGAATAGTAGGGGTTTTACGTCCCAAAATCCATACTCTGAATGGCTTTTGGACTCTGAAACCCTACTATTTGGGTGCTTGGACCCTTAGGTTAAGAAGTCGAGATTGCAGGATGACATCGGTGAGGTTAAGGGCTCCTTAAGGGTCTGCTTAAAGGGTCATGGAACTTGGTAAGCTTACAATTTTCCAAAACTGGCCTATGCTCTGACCCCTGGTATCCAAAAGACTTTCAACCTAAGGTACTATACTAACTATGACCCAAGGTGCTATACTATAACATATCTCTAACCTACTATAACAACAAACTATATAATGAAACATAGCATACTGTAAACTACCTATAAAGAATTTACGGCCAACCTCCAAGCCAACCCGCCGTGAGCCCCAACCACTCAGCTACTAAGTATAGCACGGCTATAGTGAGGAATCATGAGGGCTAATATAACGCTTGGAACGCACTTTGGGGCGTTGTGGTGAACGCAGAGCCCGAGTCCTTGCACCTCTTGTCCGAGAGTGGGCCCAGTGTCTTGCACTTGGGGTCATTCGTCAGCCTGGGCTTAGGGTTTCTTTAGGGAGTTGGGGATTACAGGGCTTTGACTTTATGATGTTTGATTGAAGGGGTTTGATGATTTAGGGTGTGCATGGAGCCCGAAACACCTACCATTGTATTAAGGAACTATAATAAGGAACCCTAAAAAGGCAGGTCTTTTCGGCTAGAGGAAACAAGGGGGCCTGACTTCTAATAGGGTTTCGGGGCTTAAATTAAACTATACCTAGAATAAGAAATCCCCAAAACAGTATAAGTAATTATGAAGGCCCCTCCAGTAACGGCTTAGGGCCCAGGGCTTTGAGCCTCGGACATGAAGTTTGACCCCAACTTCAGGCCGGGAAAATCTGGGTTGTGCGTGTGCGAGCAGCTTTTCGGGGGACTTAGGGATCTATGCCGAAGTATATAAGCCCTAATACCACTGCTACTACTAAGATGAATGCTACTACTAAGATGAATACTAATACTCTTACTAACACTAGCACTCATGCTACTGTTTGGGGATTTAGGACTGGCGCAGTTTGAGCTTTGTAGGTCTTCGGGATTCGCGGGTCTGTGCTGCCTGAGAAGCACCTATGAGTTTGTTTTTTGTTTTGTTGCTTGTTCCTTCTACCTGGACCCCGGAACTATGTAGAATAATAGCCTTTTATAGGCTTTGGGCCATTATTTTACCTACTTTGGGGGGTCTAGGTACCTAGAGGCTCATACCCTACCCCTTGTAGGTTACCTATTTTTCTACATAACAGATCCTGCTCCTTCTAGGGGTTAGAATTGTTACTTTTCTCATTTCGATTATTGTTCGGGGGTCGCGGGTTACATATGCATTAAGGGCTTACATGAAGGGTTTAGGGCTGCCAAATGCAGCAAGCGGCTGCTTCCGCGTCCAGCAGAACACGTAGAGAAGGCCTGACGTACCCCCGAAGCCTCTCCTCAATCCTAACCCCAAACCCAGGGGGTCCAAGTACCCAAATAGGGTTTCAGGGACCAAGAACCATTCAGAGTATGGATTTTGGGACCCAAAACCCTACTATTTGGGTACTTGGACCCTAAACCCTGAAAGTCTGGAGTCTCTGGGATTGATTGGTAGTGTATCCCTCGAAAGGCTTCTCGTAACTGGACTTGTCGTGAGTATCTCAAGGCTTATGGCATTTATGACCTTTTAATGAGAAGCAGGATCATTCATAACTCGAAAACAAAGAAACGCTCGAGGAGGTCTACACCTAATTCATCCAAGGCCTGCATCAGTAGAATAGGCTTTCCGGGAGAATTCTACCTGAACAGATGAATAGGGCTCTCGGGGAACATTCTACCAGACTGCCGTCGCTTGTGCTAATGTAGCACATACGGCTCGTCTAACGCAGACTGTAGGGTTCTGGCTCTGGGCTCCCGAAGCGAAGCTCACATCCTTCGACCCAGGAACAGACTGTAGATTGTAGTACCTAGGTTCCCCAGTAGATTCTAGTAGACCTCCAACAATAAGAGTACCCTTGTTACGACGATTTGACTTGATACGGGAACCCGAAAAGAAAAGGGCAAAAGGGTACTACCGGGAGCCTAGAAACAGGCTTAGGCCCGTTCTCAACCACAGACTTCAATGAAACGACCCGGTTGTAGTTGGCTTAGGGTTCAGGGTTTAGGGTATTTGGCATCCTGACTACATTTAGGATACCACTGACCACACACAAGAAAAGCGTTGCCCGCGCACCTTTGAGCCATTGGACGGTACGAAACTGTAAAACCTATGAACGGAAGTCGGAAGTTTTCGACAGTTGAGAAGCTGTACTATCTGCTGCAAAACGGATAATTAACTCCTTCTTTCATGAGTCCTAAATATTAGGATCTCCGTAACCTTTGTTAAGGGATGGGAGGGGAGTTGTTACTACTGGGTCTACAAAGGGCCTCGCCTGAATCCTAATTCCTATGCTAGAGCTGATGCGAACGGTATCTACAGGAGCATTTGCCGACAGAGCAGAAACACCACGAACAAGTCATAAGCTGCGACGCAGAGAGGCCAGAGAATATTTCCTCCAACTATTTGAATTCAAGGGCTTCGTCTCGTCGTCAACTATGTGATGGCTCCGCTAAAGCGCCGTGTCGGCTGTGCTTCGTGCGGCCCAGCTGCTGTCGCAAGTATTGTTACCTGAAGCATTCGGCCCTAATCACGGCGGGCTTACGAAATTCTAAACTCAACCCCTAAGCCCGTTTGGGCAATATAGGCGCCTCGATATTGGGAACAAGGCTTTGTTGCATGTTGCTATGTTCAGGGAGTACTGTAGTAATGCTGTATTGTGACGATACGAGTACTATTACTACTAGTATTGTTGCAATTGATACTGTTAGTAGTAACAAGTTTCTCCCATATTCGCATTGACATTGTAAGCTTTTCTTCTAACTATTCTTCTCCATGTCATCACGACTACGTACTGTATCGGGGCTTTTAAGTAACCAGGGATAAAAAAGTATAAATTTTTATTTCATAATGGTTCCTTTAAGAAAAAAGTATTAAAGTATGGTACTCCAAAGCTCAGTATTCCAGGCTGTGAGGTTTCGAGGCGTGGGTCAAAGGGCACTCGTCTTCAAGGGAAGTAAGCTCCGTCCCGATTCCAGAAGGCTGCAAGTGCTCTAGTCTCTAAGTCTAGGGTGGCCAGGGTTTAGGATCTAGGATATACGGTTTAAGGTTTCTTTTGTTATAACGTAGGGTCGAAGAGAATCTGGTCGGTTGAAGTTGCGGGCGAAACTACCACGGAAACACAACGATGGTCCTGGTTCGGAGCACAACGATGGTCCTGGTTCTAGGCCCTAAACCTTCAACATTGACCAGAGTACGAACTAAGAAGAACAGGAAGAATGCGGCTACACAACGCGGCCAGCAGTAGTCACAGCGTGTAGCCTAAAGCACCAAAACTCCGAACCCTGAACAGCAAACAAGTTCAGAAGGCAGCGGTCTGAATAAGTACAGTATTCCAGTATGGCCATTTTCTCTTTATCCTACCGTGGACAAAATAAAAGCGTTCATGGCCGCTAAAAGGGCAGTTCTCTAAATTAGGGTTGCAGGGTTTAGGAATTCAGGGCGGAACTCGAACATTCAAAACTCGCACTGCCAGCCGGGTTTGCACACCAAGCTTCCTTCCGTCACAGATGCCCCAAGCCTACCCCCAAACCCTCAAAGCCTTAAGCCCGAAGCCACACGATAAACTTCTTAACTCTTCACTCTGAAAACCTCAAGCGATTTCTACAGCCCCCCCTAGAGGAAGACTTCACCCTAAACCCCTTATAGGACCCCTTGGTTGGATGCCTTAAGCCCTAAGGCTCCGTGTACCCATATAGTATAGACTTAGGCCTTAAAGTACCTATATAGGTACCCCTTTAAGGCTTAAGTATCTACTATAAAGGTACATGGAGCCTTTGGGAAAGGAGCAACAATCCACGCCAACCGGAGCTCCTCTCGCATCCGAGCTGCATACGGAAATCCAACTGAAGGCCACGATGCCAGAGATAATAAGGGACACGATTTGCATGGACTGGGCCGGCTTGAGTGCTGTGTTTAATTACGACCCTTTTCCCATCCGCAGCCTCAGCAACACATCTAGGAACGCCTGTCTAGGTTGAGGGTCGGGGGTTTAGCGCCGGTTTAGAGTGTAGGGTGTCGGCTTCGGGCTCAGGGTTTCAGGAGTGTTGGGTCTGGAGCTTCATGCGCTGACAATGACGATATCAGGTTTTTGGCGGGGTGTGAGGTACCTTCCCGAGCCGGCCAAAGCCTTGAAGTCAACAACGCTTGAACACGAAACAGCCGTCAGAACGGAAGTCGTGTAGCAAGACAAATAACACTACAACCCGGCACGCCATGCCAAAAGCCCCGCAACCTCGAACCCTAAACCCAAACTAAGCAACCGCGAAGCCAAACCCTGAACCTAAAAACCCTCAGCCCTGAACCCTTAACCCCTGACAAGGGTTTCGGTGTCTGCGTAAGTATAGCATACCTGCATATATATATATATATATATATACGTAGATTCTTTGTTGCATTTACATTATCTATTTATGTATGTATGTATGCACATGTATGTGTATATGTACATGTACATTGTACATGTACATGTATATGTAGATATAGATGTAGATGTATCTGTGTCTGTATCGGTATATGTAAACGTAAATGCATATGTTTATGTTTATATGTTTATGTTTATGTATATGTATATGTATATGTATATGTTTGTGTGTATGTATATGTATATGTTTGTGTGTATGTGTATGTATATATATATATATATATATACATATGCAAGTATGCATACATGCCTGCCTGCCTGCCTGCATGTCTGTCTGCCTGTCTTTCTGTCTATGTATGTATGTATGTATGTATGCATGTATGTATGCACATATGCATGCATGCAAGTATGCATGTATGCATGCAGGCATGCATGCATGTATGTACGCATGTATTTGTAATCCAGACCTACGTACCCTTGGCCACCGGTGTGCAGCCACGGTTCAGAGGGATCAGCCACGTACCACGAAGAGTCCGGGTGGGAGAAGATGGACCAATGGTTCATGGCCTCGGTTCAGGGTTGGGGCTTAGGGCTGAGGGCTTAGGGTCAGGGTTTGGCCTTGCAAATTTAGGGGGTCGGGTTAACGGATCATAAAGTTTAGATAGATTTTTTCTGTATGGTTTCAAAGGATTTTTTTGGTTCAGGTTGTGGACTGTATCCGGCTGAGGGAGTAGGACTGAGTAGGATCTGTATACGATTCAGAGCAAAGCCGTAATTAACGTTTTGGGGTTTGAGTTTAAGCATTTCAAAGTGTCGGTGCTACGGCCCAGGAATTGGGGTTTCCACAGCGTCTTAGAGAAACGTCGCTACTGGACCCTTACCCCGGGGAAGCTTTTTTTGTTTCATCTGCCTGCTGATGCTTGGAGAGTTGTATGTTGGAAAGGTGTTATAAACTCTAAGCCTGAGTTGTACGTTGAAAGGTGCGGGAGCTTGCTGTGGAGCTGCTTCCTCTTGTCGGAGATCCGAAACTCATCCCCGTCTGTCGTGATGTGTTGCCAGAAGCATGAGGGCGCAGGGAGCAACTTGACATTGAAGAGAGGACACAGCAAATTTTATGCTGTTGATTGCCCACTGGTGGAAGTTATTGGCATCGTGATAGCAGCGTCCAGGAATCATGGGTATCACTCAGGAGCAGGGTTTAGGGTCCAGGGTGTAGCAGGGTGTAGCTTGCGTGAATATTAACCTGAACAACCTTAACCGTGACGAATTGACGGGCAACGTAAGCAGGTTATAAGGACCTGATTGGCCTTACAGGGATTCAATAAGATCTTACAGGGCTTTCATAAAAAAAGATCCGGTTTAGGGTTTAGGGTTTAGGGAGAATAGTGCCAAACACCTAACTTCTACCTGCACTGGGCAACACGCCCCAAACCTTCCCAACAACCCCGACTTGACTCCGTTAAAGCCGCCCCTTTCCTGGGCCGCCCGCCACGAAGCCCAGGAAGGAGGAAATGAACATGATGAAGCATGTAGAGATGATCTCGTAGAAGCCTTGGGTGGATCTGGTAGGACTCAGGGCGGGGGTCTCTGGTAGAATATAGGGGCAATTGGAATGGGGCTTGGGGCCCCTTATGCCCTTATAATATAATCATATATAATAAGGTTGTGACATAGGAGGCCTCTAGGTAAGCCAAGTTCCATTTTATTTTCTGATTCGGTCTTGATTCAGTTTAGATTCAATAGCCCGATTCGGTTTGCATTCACTTATCATATGCGGTTTGCNTTGTGACATAGGAGGCCTCTAGGTAAGCCAAGTTCCATTTTATTTTCTGATTCGGTCTTGATTCAGTTTAGATTCAATAGCCCGATTCGGTTTGCATTCACTTATCATATGCGGTTTGCTTGGATGCACACTCTTTCGTTTTCTCTCTCCACGGGAAGGAATCTGCGGTCACAGCTCCAGTTGCATGCAAAACAAGTGTATGGACAAATGCCACTTAACCTGCAGTCACGGCAACAAAGTTGCGGCGGTAGGGTATTAAACTTCGTCGTTGTCATCGTTGTCGTCGGCGTTGGCGTCGCAGTCGTGGCGGTAGCGAAACAACGAAGCGCAGTTTAGCAGGTCAGGAGCAGAAAGCATTTCGCAGCAGTAGGAACGGTAGTTTCGCTCGTAGTGTTGGGCAGCGTTGTGGTAGTGGTGGCTGTTCTGTGGAAACATAGGAAAAATTGATGAGGATGCCACTGATATGAGGGTTGAGGATGAAGATGATGTTCTTCTTTTTTATGCGATATGATATGACAATGACAGCTTTTCGTGACCTTGGTGGAGGGGTTGGGGNACCCATGATGACTGCACTCTTTCACGACACGACGCACTTCCGATGATTGAAGCGAAGTTGGATGCGGTGTTGGAGTCGGGGGTGGAGTGTCTTGGGGCCGTTTTGGGGGGGTCCGGACCCCCCAAATTGAATTGAAAATTGAATTCAAAATTGAAATGAAAATTGAATTCATTTTACTTTAAATAAGAGGCAAATCGAATTCAATTTGGGACACGGTTTGGACTCGATTTTCGATTCGATTTTGAATTCAATTTTGAATTCAATTTTCGATTCAATTTGGGGGGTCCGCCCCCTCCCCCAAAACCAGCCCCAATTGAATTCAAAATTGAATTCAAAAGTGAATTCAAATTTGAATTCATTTAACTTTAAATAAGAGGCAGATCGAATTCAATTTGGGACCCGGTTTGGACTCGATAATCGATTCGATTTTGGATTCAATTTCCTAATCAGATTTCACTTCAGGTTGGGCCCCCCGGGACCCCAACCAAAACCAGGCCCAGTTTGAATTGAAATTGAATTCAAAATTGAATTGGCAAATTGAATTGAAGTTGAATTGGTCAGCTTTTGTTTAAAGGCAAATGCAATTCAAATTTGGAGTCCATTCGGGCATCGTTTTAGCTGCTTCAGCCTCGCCTC